>OU015768.1:17678580-17722289 GCA_907173295.1 Fagus sylvatica | reverse complement strand
TGATGAGGCTGTCTTGGCTGATTTTAGGAAGAAATGGGGGGCTCCGAAAAGGCGGGGCACTAGGAAAAGGTTGTAACAATCTCTTCTTTCAATTATGTAATGATTTATGAAGTGATTATCAATATTACCTCATACTGGTTTATAACACGTTTAAAATTTTCTAGGCCCAACGAGGTTGATAGCAATGAGATGGCAATCTCGACCGACACATATGACCTCACGGGTCGAGAGGTGTCATCATTGTTAGCGATCAAGCTCAGACGATGGTTCTAGGTGGATATCCACCGCGGTAATTACATATTCATTTTGCATTTTAGATCCTTTATTTATTGCATATTTGAGACATGAGTTTTACAATTCCACATCGTTTACTAAGCAAGTGTGACACACGCAGGTGGTGGACGCTTTTAAGGATGTCCTTATGCAAAAACTCACCCAAACCGGCCATCCTCCACCGTACATCAACTTCGTAATAAGCGTCCATGGCGGGGTAAAATAACAAAATTTCAACCTTGGCCAATACTTGTTCATACTTTTACACTATGCATGATGTCAATACAGTGAGCTCTTTCAACAAATAACTAACTATGATTTATGCAGACTACGATCTTGGTATGGCTCCGTCAACCTCAACACCAAGAGGGAAAAGAACAAGAAAGGGTAAACAACCCATCCAAGATGACCAGCCTCAACCAGAAGCCGTGTTCCGCCCTAGTTGGGTACGCTCAATGCCGACAAATTGCAACCGGGTAATTATAGAGACCTCCAACTTTCATTTTGTCAAAAACTGTTGTTACATATCTATTTTCATGTGTATGACCTACCCTTTCGTGTTTCTTAATGCAGATTTTTGCCCCAGCATGCCACAATGGCCATTTTGTTATGATGGTTGTAGATTGTCTACAAAAAGTTTTCTATTTTTTTGATTCTTTGCCTACTGCAATCCATAGAGCTTTGGCACCAACATTGGTAAACACTTGTTTTTCATTTCAATTTTCTTGCTAACCCAGTATTATATCCCACTGATACTACTTTTTGCTGCTTGCATCATAGAGAAAAGCTTTGGAGCAGATATGCATGGAGAACTTGAAGCATACGGATGTCCATACATGGCTCCTACAATACAAGGATGACATACCAACCCAAGATAAATATGCGTAAGTACCAATATCTATCATGACCTCAAATGTAATTGTTGCTATGTTGGTTCTGGGTTCACTTCAATGTTATTACCATTTACCAGAAAATGTGGACAATAATGTCCAAACTTAAAGATAATTGTCCACACTTTCTATGGATGTTATGGATGTTACATAGGTTGTTGGTACATGTTGGTTTCTATGGATGTTATGAAAAAATAGTTACAAAAAAATATAAATAGCTTGTTGGATGTTATGGTACATGTTGGTTTCTATGGATGTTATGGTACATGTTGGTTTCTATGGTACATGTTGGTGTCAATTGAGAAACAGTACAAGAATCCAAAAACAGTCCTAAATAGCTTCATTTCAGAACATGGAACATGAAAACAGTTTTAGGGTGTACCTGCATCTTCATGATATCTTGTTTACTCATCCTTTCTGAGAGAGAGAGAGATAAATTTAATCAAAAAAGAAAGGAAATGGGTCTTTAAGGCTGAACCTGTAAGCTGAGAATAGTGAGACTTAAGAGGTGGGATAAGAGAGAGTGAGAGAGTTCAAGGGCAGTTGGTGAGCATTAAAACACTTATCTTTAAGCTTTGTCTTTCTGTTTCATGGTGTTTCATGGTTTTTTGAACTTTATTTTAACATGTTAGTTGCTCAAGCTACAAGAAATATCTTATAGTATATATAAACAATTGGAAATGGTTTTGCTGGACATTACTTTTTGGCTTAAAGTGGTTCATAGCCTAACTTGGCAATAAGGAAAGACATAATTTCCATAAATTATGTTGATCAATGTTGATTTTTATGTACTTTTGCCTCAATTTTTCCAGTTCCGACTGTGGCATTTTTATGTTGACATTCATGGAATCCTTGATTTTTTCAAACAAGATAGTACAGTTCAAAGAGGTATGATTTCCACACCTTCATTTCATGATGCATTAATGCATTCATTTTAAGTCAAAACAACTAACCAATAATTTCTAAATCTCTTTTATGTTTTGTAGGCTGATTGCCCAAGAATAAGGGAACGCATTCTGCTAGAATTGTATTACACTTCCTTGCTGCCCAAAGCTGTACAAAGCTGAAACTGTGCTTGCGGCTGCCCAATTCTTTACCGGCATATAGTTGTTATGTTTTGACACACATTTGTTATTTTTGTATTTACGTTTATACTTTTTGTATTTAAAACTCTATTCTTCCTATACTTGAGATTCTATTAAAGGTAGTGAACAGAAACAATATCTTTTTTTTTTTTTGTAAATGGAGTAAATAAATAAATGAAATGGTGGAATTGGTTGGATATTTTAGGTTACCCATGAGTTTCTTTTATATTTAATGTTACCAGGAGCAACCTATTGCCATTGGAATCTTCACATTACTTGTTGTGAAAGATATAAAAAAAGATGTCTAAAAATGTTTCCCAAATTGTGGTGAAACTACATATGTTCAAACAAATACCCAGGAGCAAACTATTGCCATGTCTACATTGGAAATAATAAAATTTGGTTTTTTTTTATTTTGAAGTGATTTTGGTTGGTTGAGATAGAAAATGACAAAATTGTTACAAAGATGCTAAGAAACATGTTTAATAGATGCCAAGAAACATGACCAATTCATATGAACATGTTTAAACGTTCATACAATTTTCTGGAAAATGTGGACAAAAACATGAAATTATGGACAAAAACATGACATTGTGGACAAAATTTCCGAATCTACTTATGAACATTAAAGTGAACCTCATACAATTTTCTGGAAAATGTGGACAAAAACATGAAATTATGGACAAAAATATGAAATTGTGGACAAAAATTTCGAGTCTACTTATGAACATTTAAGTGAACCCAGAAATGTTCATACAATTTTCTGGAAAATGTGGACAAAAACATGAAATTGTGGACAAACATTTCGAGTCTACTTATGAACATTCAAGTGAACTCAGAAAGTGTATTTCATGTTTTTGTCCATAATTTCATTTTTTTTGTCCATAATTTCATGTTTTTGTCCACATTTTCCAGAAAATTGTATGAACATTTCTGGGTTCACTTAAGTGTTCATAAGTAGACTCGAAATTTTTGTCCACAATGTCATGTTTTTGTCCATAATTCCATGTTTTTGTCCACATTTTCCAGAAAATTACATGAACATTTAAACATGTTCATACGAATTGGTCATGTTTCTTGCCATCTATTAAACATGTTTCTTGGCATTTTTGTAACAATTTTATTAATTTTTATCTCAACCAACCAAAATCACTTCAAAATCAAAAAACCAAACTTTATTATTTCCAATCTCAACCAAAATCAACCAAACCCTCAAAAAAATATTGAACCCGACCAAACCTTTAACTTTTATTATTTCAAACCCTAACAAAATCATCCAAACCCTCATAAATACAATCAAACCCCAACTTCAAACATCAAAACTTCGTTATTCCCAAACCCAAATAAAACCCAAATCAGATCTCAAATCAACACTTTCAAACCCCAAATCTTTCAAACGTCAAACTGAAATAGAGAACCCAAATCTTAAAATCCAAATCAGATCACGTCAAATCAACACTTTCAAACCCCAAATCTTTCAAACTTCAAACTTCAATACATGAAAAACCTTCGGGGGAGAGAGATCCATGGCTTCATGAGGACAGATCGGGGAGAGGAGGAGCAGAAAATTCGGGAGGAGAGAGCAGAGCAGAGCAGAGCATTCGGGAGGAGAGAGAAAATTTCAGAAAAAATGAGGAAAAATGGGTGTTTGGTTACACGGATAGTGGAACTTGGAATAGCAAACCGGGGATAGCGGGTTTGTCTTTTAGTGGGGGTGTGAAACAGTATCTTTGACACTGTGAAAGAAACATTTCCCATCTATATAAGGATATGGTTAAGCGGGCAAATACAAAACAAACAGTCTCTAGAGAGGAGAGGACCAAATTAAGCGTGTAATGGCCTCAGGCCTCTCTTCTCGCGCGCTCCTCTTATCCATTAACAACGCTCACCAACACCAACACCAACACCAACACCAACACCAACACCATTGCTGCTCAACTTTTAGCTTCGGAAGAAGAAGAAGAAGAAGATTGAATAGTAGTAGAAGCTTCTTCAACTTGTCTTCGTTTCCACTTTCTCTCCCCACCACCAGAGTCTCTTCTTCTCGACCAGTGCTTTGCCAGTCCACAGGCCTCTCCGATGTCGATATCGCCGTCCAAGCCGGCCAAGATCGCCTTCTCAAGGTTCGCCGCTCTAAAATTTCTGTACGAGTATTTTGCTTAGCTACTTGATTTTTAAATTTTGAGTTTGAATTTTGAAATTGCAGGTTCCTGTGTCTAATATAAGGAATTTCTGCATCATTGCACATATTGATCATGGAAAATCAACTTTGGCGGATAAACTGCTCCAAATGACTGGAACTGTGCAGAAGCGAGAGATGAAGGAACAGTTTCTTGATAACATGGATTTGGAAAGAGAGAGAGGCATCACTATCAAACTACAGGTTTCCATTTCTCAGTTTCTTTACTATATTTCTCAGAAAATTAGCTTGGTATGCCTTAATTGATAAGATCCTAAGCAATTAGTTTCATATGGAAAGGAAGATGGTAGGGGTGGTGTTAGAATTTCTTGGGAGAAGGTTTGAAAAGAGTTTCAGATTGGAATAGAGCAGCGATTATGAAGCACATTTGGCATCTCTATGTGTAGCTTAAAAGGAAAATGTTTTTGGACTATAAAAATTCCTCAAAATTGCTCTTGGGGATGGACAACAATTCTGAAGCTAAGAGAGGAGGCAAGGAAGTTTATGAGTTTTGAGGCTTGCGAGGTCTGAGGACTTAATGAGCAATCAAAACAAGCTGTATTTGATTCCTTTAAAGGATGAAGATAGGGTTCTATGGTCTGAGTCTCATAAATTAGAACCAGAGGTGATAGAGTGGATTGGTATAGTCTGATTTGGTTCTCTCTTGCTATTCCCAGGCACTCTATCATTGGTTGGGTTGCTATGCACAATAAACTCCAGTGAGGATTATTAGTAGACAGCCTGTGTTTTTTGTAGATCATCCGTTGAGGATAGAGACCACCTATCTTTCAATGCTCCTTCACTAACAGGATTTGGAATTGATTTATGGGCTGCTCCCTAGTTCACTGGCTTAAGCAAGCTGGAAGGAAATAATTCAATGGGGAATTATTGCTCATCTTAAAGGGAAGGGATTTAGGTCCATCTTGTGTAAACTAGCCTGGTGGGCTACACTTTACCAGCTATGGAGACAGGGAAATGCCACCCTCCATTTAGGAAATGTCTACACTGAGGAATAACTCATTGCTGTTATCAAAAAGGATGTTAAAGGGAGAATTGAGAGCATAAATCACTGCTGTGACTCAGTGTTGAACCAGGTTTTCTGTTGCAAATGGGGTATCAGAACTGAGGTGATCTGCAGAAGATCTAATTAGCTTCCTTTCTGTGTCCTCTTGGTTCTGAGCTTTGTGTTTCCTTCTTTAGTTCCTACTGGGTGTAGTGAGTTTAGCTGCTAAATGCTATCAGGTTTTTAGTCTTGGCTGATTGTAAAATTGGGTGTTTTTTAGCTTCCTGCAGCAGGTTTGCTGAGGTTATGATTGTTGTTGTACCGCTGTTCTTTTGAGTTAAATAAAATCTAACTGATTGATCAAAAAATAAAAAAAATAAAAATATCAATTCAGTGCTAAATTAGGTTTCTTGATGGTTTATTAGAAGTGATTTGATATTGTAAGGGATTTGATGGCTGTTTCATATTGAAAGTGTATGAAAGGATGTGGGAAAAAAAAAAAAAAAAACAGAAAAAAGATAAAAGCCTAGGCATTAACTGTTAGGTATGTGAGACATTATATCATCAAATGTGGTGAGATACATCATTTAGAATGTTCTTAACTTTGTATGGTATGTTATCAGCATTTTTATCTGAAATTGATGCCTTTAATGTTTTGTGATCTATTTTGGTTGCTATAATATATCTTTAGCATTTGAGAAACCGATCTAAGTTGTTTTTCTCTTTGTGGCAGGCGGCTCGAATGCGTTATAAGTTTAAAAATGAACCATATTGCCTGAATTTGATTGATACTCCAGGGCATGTGGACTTCTCTTATGAGGTATGCAGATGTGGGAAACTAGTTGGTCCATGTATGGTGATCTTATCCGCTTTAATATTGCAGTGATGCATATGAGTGCTTTACCACCTCTTGGTTAAGGAGTGAGGTTCTAAAGCCATTGTCTATAATTGGTCGTCTTTACCACATTTACATGACAAACCCACTCTACTATGTCCATTCTCTAATGTGTATCAGTTAGAAAGTTGGTAGCAGTGCATAGAGGTGATTTATTATTGAATGATTTGGACTTATTCTTTTTATTCATTTATCTATATCTAGGTTTCTCGATCTCTTGCTGCATGTGAAGGAGCTCTCCTTGTTGTAGATGCATCTCAGGTAAATCTTTATCCACTTGCATTTGTTGTTTTAACTTAAACCATTCATAACATTAAACATGCCACATTTAACGTGGGATGATGAAACTTGAAATTAGCCATTTTTCTTGTAGTGCTCACTAGTACTACATCCTCCATTGCTAGCATAATTGAGTATGTTTATTATGTTGTAGGGAGTTGAAGCACAAACACTCGCTAATGTTTACTTGGCCTTGGAAAACAATCTAGAAATCATTCCTGTAAGTAGGTAGTTGTTCTCTCTCTTTTTAATTTTTTGGTTGATTTTGGTGGGATTTTTTTTTAGCTGGAGTTTTTGAAATGTTTTCACATTACTGAAATATAGTTGTTTTAATTGTGAGTCATTCATAAACAGTTGGAAAAGCTTTAAAACTCCTTGAATGCAGTGATACATCTTGAAAGCATATCATGGGATTGGCTTTAGTGGAACTTTTAGTTTGAGAATGCTTGGACAATTTATAGAGATGGCAGAATGTTTAAGTTTCAAGACACAATCAGCTACTGGGATTGTCAAATCTGAACTTGCAAATGGACTAAAAAAATAATGGAACTTTGTTCAACAGTTTTGTCTAACAATCACGGTTTCGATCCCTTAGCTCCTTTATCTCTTTCCCTTTTATCTCGCTATTTCCTCTGAATTTGGCATGAAGTGACTTGGGCGATATGGGGACTGAATGCCTTTAGGGTACTTTATTGCTTTTGGCACATGGGATCTGATGAAGGTGCTTTGGATGTGATTCCTGATGTTAATGCTTCCTAACTTATTTAGATATAGAGCATTATCATAAATTTACAAGAGAAAAAAATGACTAACAATTATATTTAAGCACCCTATTCCTAAGATTAAACCTTTTTTTTTTTGCTAGAAAAAAAAAATCTTGGAAATAAGGCTTGGTTGTTTAAAAAAAAAATCTTCAAAATAGGCTGCTGGAACAATCTATGCCAGCCGCTCATTGTTTGTTGGTTTCCTTGTATGGCTAATTGCCCCTAACATAGATGTACTGTTTAGATTTCTAAGGTCCAATCCTAAAATGCCACTTCTCCTCGTAGTTTCCTTTGGCCTTTAAAGAGGGCATGCTTTGTCCAGCCATTTTATGGTTGCTTTGGCTGCTGCATCATAAGCCAATGAAGAGGAGTAATGGTTGAGAAACAAAATGTAAATCGAATTCATAATGCTTTAATGGGTCAATCATCATCAAATAGTTAACTGTAAAGCTCTCAATTGGCCTGTAACAGCTCGTGCTGGGCTGTTAGCTGTTATGCATATCAATTTTGACCTAATTGGTAAATCCTCTAAAATGGTTTTGGTGGCCATTAATATCATTGTGTGCCCAAATAACTTTTCTTTATGATACTGCCAATTAAGACATACTTCACTGGGTTGGGGTTGTTCACTTGTATTTCATAAAAGATGGGCTGAATGCTTGAGGGTATATCTATTATTATAGGACATGATCTGTTTTCACTTATACGTAAAGCCTAATAGGAAGCCAGCCAGTCATGGGGTTGCTTGACTTAAACATACTATCATAAGTAGCCTACAGATTAGTACTGGAGAACAAAAGCAAGGAACCAAGTAATGTTTGACTGTGTGAGAGATTTTGAGGTAAGAACGTCTAATGAAATAGTATGATGCCTGTTTATCTGGTCATCTAAACTTCCTCAGAATTTTTTTTAGCTCTTTCATGTCACATGTACTGATGTTGTTCAGAGAGAAATTCTGCTGTCACTGCTCATACTCATGTAACATGCCACAGAATCTCCAAAAAACATGTTCATGTACTTATACACGAATTTTTTAAAGTGGTATTATTCACAAAAATCTTGATATTACTTTTTTTTCCTCATTCTTTGATGCTTGTTTCATTTCATACTCCTGAGTCCTGACAATGCGTAGACTGGTGAAATTATATTTTTATGTGTAATATTATTGTTGACATAGAACATTCTATTACAGGTTTTAAACAAAATCGATCTTCCAGGTGCTGAACCAGATCGTGTTGTGCGGGAGATCGAAGAGGTTTGTGCACCAAAATGAAAGATTCTATGTCGAACGGGTGTGTCGCATATATTGATGCTTGTAATTTTACTGGATGTGGGATGCTGGAAAAGAGAATCGTATTCTACGTAATAAAAGTTGGGTCTTAGAAGCTGTGCTTGTGACAAGTGAATTATGATAGAGAAGTCCTCACTTCAATATAAATACATTAAAATTATTAAGCTCATTCTACTCAAGATGAATTATATTATTAAATTTCAATAAGTTTAAATTACTATTTTGATTAAAATTTTATTATTAAAATTTTGAAAAGTTAAAAAAGAAATTAAAGTTTATCTTTATTTTAAATTATTTTATCATCTGTGATAATTTTTAGTTTGATAAAAAAAAAAATTGATCTTACATGATAATCTTCTGTCATATAACTTTAGGTGATTATTTATTCATTATTTTGTGTTTGTTTTCACTAATATTTTTTTTTATCATTACTGTACGTATGAATTAATCTATGTATCGCAGGAGCATACTGCTAGTTTATATAATTTTTCAGGTCTAGTCTCTTTAAAACTTTGGCTTTACTAATTAATCCTATGGGAGCAAACCCTCCTAGATTGCCTAATTGAGTAGGACAAAGGCCAAATATGAGCCAAACTCAATTTTGACCAATCTTCTTTTTTTTTTTCTAACACCAATGCATATTCATCTAGATATATATGGAAGAGTGGAATAACTAAGATTAACTGTTCATCACAGGATACGAGAACTTTATTGATTTGGTTAAAATATTCTATTGTCCTTGAAATATAGTTCAGGTTCTATTTTTAAATGGTTCTATTTATCCATGAAAATTTACAATATTCATTTTGCTAAAAATTTAGAAAATTTAAGAGATAGGAAGATACATAATCTTGATGAGAGAGAGAGAAGCAGAGGTGGGAGAAAAGAGTCATGACCAATAGAGATGGAGAAGGGGATATAGGGGAAGAAACAGAGAGAAAGGGAAGGAAAGAAAGCTATAAGAGAGGAAAGGGTGAGAAAAGAAGACAAAGGAGACAGATAATGTAGAAGCTCTGCCAAATTTTTTAACTCTAATTCATATCCATATTTCTGATTTTTTTTTTTTTACGAAGGAGGTTAATGTATAGGCATCTCAAAACCCTGGAAATGCTTGGAACTCATGTTAAACTAGCATCCGCCTTCCTTTGAATGATCTTTGGTGTAGGGGTATCCTTTAAGGATAGTGTTTACTAACTTTCTTAATATAGCTAAGGATGAGAATGCAATGGTGACTGAAAAATTACCCCTCTTTTGCGCTTATGAAAAGAATTTACCCCCTTTTTGTATGCTTTTTGTCTTGTGGATGGGGTGAAATAGTTGAAGTTCTGAATGAGTGGACTGTTCCACTTGTGAGCCTAAGGCAGCTGTTTACATTCTTTATTTCTGTGTATGGCTAGTTCTATCACTTTTGGCCTTTTTTAATATATATATATATATATAATGATTTTATTGATTCAGTAAACTTCTGTTGTTCTCTCGTATAATTATTGTATACTTGGACTTATAAAAAATTATTTTATACTTGGATGGTACACCCTCGGTGTCTTTTTTCCATGAATTTACTTGTCAAGTTAAAAAAACACAGAGGCTAATCTTTACTGCTATAATCTCATATTGCAAAATTGCTTCCCAAGGGGTTACAATTAGAAAGAAATCATTTATAGTGGGTCGATTTCTTAACTGGCTCTAAGTTAACACATTTTTAATGTAGGTTGTTGGGTTAGATTGTAGCAATGCCATACGCTGTTCTGCTAAGGTCAGTTTTGATTATTTTGTCATTTTGTTGAACACATCTGTACTTCAATGAAAACTGTAGCAAATAGTTTATATATATATTCTTTTGTGTTCCTTCTCTTTTGTAGGAGGGAATAGGTATAACTGAAATTCTCAATGCAATTGTTGAACGGATTCCCTCACCGAAGGACACTGCTGAAAGGCCATTAAGGGCTTTAATATTTGATAGGTATATATTTGACTTGACCACCTCTTCTTGATGGCAATCAACTCCATGTTTCATTATGCTTTTGTTTTTGGTTTCCTATCACGATATTCATATTTGTATGCATTGTATGGTAAGAAGCATGGACGCAGATGCAACATGACAATTCTTGGAAAACTAGGACACGACACGTTAGGGAAACGACAATTAATTTATATTTTTAGGTATATTTTAAGAGTACAAACCAAAAGTAAAAATAAACTACAAGAAAATTTATGCCGAAGAAAAAATAATGCTAATAATAATACAATTTGACACATTTAGCATATAAAACCATAAACAGATAAAAGCGAAAAAAGACTATTCAACACTAATTAGTAATACCGATAGAAAAATGCTATAAACATAAGGGATATCTGACCTATTCGCTTGGTTGGGAGTGTTTATAAACTGTTGGCAAAGGTGTTGACTAATAGATTGAAGTTGGTGCTGGATAAACTAGTATCTAAGTCTCAAAACGCATTTGTGGGTAGTAGCCAAATATTGGACTTGTTACTTATTGCAAATAAGTGCCTAGCTAGTTGCATAAAATGTCATGTTCCAGGGTTGATTTTAAGCTAGATATTGGAGAAGCTTATGATCATGTCAATTGAGATACCTTAGTCTATTTGTTAAAGAGCATGGGATTTGGTGATAAATGGAGGTGATGGTTTCACCCTTGCATAAAGAGAGGGAATTACTCTAGTAGATTGGTGTTGCATGTGTAGGTGCAAGTGGCAAGACAATGGACCACTTGTTGCACTTAGATGTTGCATATAAGTTGTGGACTTTAACTTTTCTTTGTTTGGGGGCCATTGGGTAATGCCCAAGAGTTTTGTTGATCTATTAGATGGATGTAGGAACTGGTTTGTTAAACATTCCTCCTTTGTTTGGAATCTAGCCCTTTGTGCTTGTTGTGAATACTGCGAGAGAAAGGAATCATCATACATTTGAAGATGTGGAAGTCTCGGTTATTCAACTGATGTTGTCTTTTTCAAGATCATCGTTTGAATGGTCATGTTGGGTTTTTGAAACAATTATCCTGTAGTATATTTTATTGATTTTTATTTCTCTCTCTCTCTCGCTGATCATAGCTTTCATTCTTTGTAATTTTTTAGGACTAAATCATGTATATGTCTATAATGTCATTATATTTGGACATAGTACGGAAAACGAGAAAGGGCTAGATTTCGTTCTAGCTAAACACAAATCCTTTAATTCATAAGAGGCTCCTTGAATCCACAAAGAAGAACTTTGAAATCCATCAGAAATAAAGAAAGCCTCAATTTAATTGAAAGATAATTGTTATTTTCATTGCTAGCCTATTTAAAGGCTCCAGAAAACCTATTTTCCAAGTAAGAAGATTCTTAAACATATCCTAATTGATATATTACTATTAACATGATTCTAATTTGACTAGGAAAGTCTTAAAAACACCTAAAATCAAGGAAATAACATAACTCCTAAAATAATGAAAATTACATAAAATATTAAAATATCATCTTTTGTGTAACCCAAAATTTCTTTTGTTCACCCTTCAATTGATTTGCAATATTAACCAATAAAGACTTGGAGGCAAAATTAAAATTTTCTACTCCAAGAAAATCAATTGATTGGGTTGTAGTGATCCTCACCAAACCAACTAGATACTGGGAATTATGGGTTATGGATTCACCCTCATGTTTGACTTCAGTTGAATCTTCCACGATATTCCTAATAATTTTCGCCTCAAGATTTTCACCATTTTCTTCAATCAATTCCAGATTTCCTTCTTTAACCTCTTCAAAAACTTCTTCCAAAATATCATCTTTGATAGACGATCTTTCTTCAAATTCTTTGTCTTCCAACTCTTCAACATTTGTCAAAACTTGATCTTGTTCAACTTCTTTAATAATAAAATTATGCTCATAAATTGAATTTTTCTCAACATCAATGACACCTAAATTCTGATATTTCGGCCATGAATTGATATTGAGATTCTTGCTACATTTCCCTTCAAATAATTTTGCTTGTCCATGACTATAACTTGTATAAAACAATATCTCATCATAATCACGGTGAAAGAAAAAATTAACCATCAATCTTTTCATTCTTGGCCATGAGAAAATTCTAGACTTACCTCTTCGCATTTTGAAATACTCTATATCATTCCACCAATCTGCTGCATCCTTCACAATCCTTCACAAGCTTCCTCGATACAAGTAGCACCTCGAAATCTTTAGGAATCTTTGCACAAGTAAAATAATCTTCAAAATTCAAGATCCAATCTATGAAGTCTTCTTTGTATGATATGTCATCAAAACATGGAATACCATTAAAATTAAGAGCATGTCGTCTGATAAGTCGATTAACAAAAGGCTCTCGAGCAACTTCTCCAGCGCGATTCTTGGCAACTCTTTGTTTCCTGTTGGGGTTAAGTCCCAATCCGACAAGCAGTTCTCGAATCTCATTCATTTGCTGCCTTTGTTCTTCTATTGCCGCCCATATAGCATCTTTCCTACGACTTCCACTGTTGGAGCCCTCAACTCCATCTCCGTTAGCAGCCATCAAACCAGGCAAAACCTCGCTCTGATACCACCTGATGCAGTACGGAAAACGTGAAAGGGCTAGATTTTGTTCTAGCTAAACACAAACCTTTAAATCCATAAGTGGCTCTTTGAGTCCACAAAGATGAACTCTAGAATCCACCAGAAATAAAGAAAACCTCAATTTTATTGAAAGATAATTGTTATTTTCGTTTTACATATTGTTAGTCTATTTAAAGGCTCCAGAAAACTTATTTTCCAAGTAAGAATGTTCCTAAGCATATCCTAATTGATATAGTACCATAGCAGGACTCTAATTTGACTAGGAAAGTCTTAAAAACACCTAAAATCAAGGAAATAAAATCATTACTCCTAAAATAACGAAAATTTCATAAAATATTAAAATTCATCTCACGATCTTGAGATCCCCTAGCTTCTTGTCCTACGTCATATTCTTCACATTGATACTATTATTATTTCTACCCGTCAAGGTGTAGCATAGTCGGTAGAGGCTTGAGATGAGTTGTAAACTCAAACATTTTGGGTTCAACCCCCACTAGAAACTTCTCTTGGATTATCTGATACATGGTTTTGGCGGGTTGGGTATCCTGGGTTTACTACTCAAGGGTGGGTCCGAAGGGCCCTGCATTGGTAATGTTCCTCGTCATAAAATATATATATATATATATATCCCTTCCATTTTTGAATGAAACAGCAGTTCTACCCTTATGCATGTAGTTGCCAAAAATGTTCAGAAAAGTTCTTTAGGTCAATAACTGCATTTGTGGTTATGGTATTTACATGTGGCAATGAGCTTCACCCTAAGTCATATATTTTGTTTCCTTGAATCTTTGTGCAGTTACTATGATCCATATAGGGGTGTTATAGTATATTTTCGGGTCATTGATGGGACTATAAAGAAAGGTGACAGAATTTATTTTATGGCCAGTGAGAAGGTGAAATCCTTGTTCTAATCTTCTATTCCCCAAATTTTACATTGCTGGATTACCTTATGATTTGAGATCTGTATGCTTGTTTTGTACACTACTACTTGCTTGACTGATATACTACAACTGAAACTTTATTCACAGTAGTGCTAATTTTTTTACCATTTATTCATGAAACGGCAGGATTATTTTGCTGATGAAATTGGAGTTTTGTCTCCTAATCAGCTACAAGTTGGAGAACTGTTTGCTGGTGAGGTAAATTAATACATTTCAATAATTTGGTTCTTAGTATGATGTGTATCTATATGGGTTCACACACACACACACACACACACAGAGCAAGCAATCTTATATTGGCTTGCAAAGGAAAATTAGGTCAGTAGTGGAAATATTGTGGATTGTCCAAGGAAGTCTTCCTCTCCAGAATTCCGATTTCATATTTATAGATTAAACATGATTTTTACCTAATACACCTACATCTGTTTTAGTTTTGTCCCCGCGTCACAATAATAATGATCCTTTTTTTTCTTTTTCTTTCTTTTCTTTACATTTATTTTAGCTTGCTATCTTGTATTAGTTCTCCCTAAGCTGGAGAAAACTGCTTAAATTTGGCTTCAATCTTCTACAATCTATTGAAATCTCAAATTATTATTTCCATCCTTTCTTTCTTTGTTGTCTTGCATAAATAAAAAGTTTATCTTCTTACCTTGCCATATTCATGATAGATCTTGAAGCCATTGACAAACTTATTAGGGAATTACTTAAATTTGCCTAAGGTTCTTGGATAGATGAAAACTTCTTTACAAATGATTTTTTTTTTTTGTTAGAATTTCACTAAAGCCACTGAGGTAAATCATAGTCTTCAAGTAAGCTTCTAGACAATAGATACTGCATTATGACAAACTTCGTAAATATACCATGCGGAATTCCCTCTCAAAACAAAAATTGTATGTGGAAAAGTTTTAGCTGCAGCCAACCCTTCTAGATGTGATTTTAGGTCTGAGAACCAACTCCAACATTTTCATCGATTCTAAACTCTTGGATTACCCGATACATGATTTTGATGGGTGGGTCGTGTATTTGGGATTTGTTACCCAAGGGTGGGTTTGAGGGACCGTACCTTGGTGAGGTTCCTAATCATAAAAGAAAAAGTGTGTGAAAACTGTTCATGTCCAAAAGAGCACTATTACGACTTCCATCAAACACTTAATGTGCATCACACCCTTGGTGAAGTATTGACCTTCATATATTGTCGTCCTTAGAGTAGACATTATAGATCATTGAGGACATCCTAGTTATACTAGTACAAATATTACTACCAAAACATTGATAGTGTGCCTGTCAATAGTACTGTGTGAACATGACTTTATAGTACCCTTAAACAGCACCCTCTTTCCAAAAAAATGTCCTGCAATAGCTCTAAATTGGGCAGCAAACCCCTTGCAGCAAATTTGATTGGGCAACAACCGTGTCGACATGGTGGCGAGTGTGGTGAGTTTCCTGGCATAGTTGTGGTGGCGGTGAGCAGCAGGAAGTTCTCCAATACGGTTCTGGCAGAGGCACGGCAATTGGGAACACGAGCTTGACGATCTGTTGTGAGCAGAGTCACAGTGTTTTGGGACGACGGGGTGAGGGTGTCGCCATTTGGAGGACACGATAGATGAACAAGTTCTGTGATGGGAACAAAACCCCCAAGGTTGGCAATGATAGGTCCTTGATCCATCTAGACCAGTGGATATTGTATGTCGATAGCGCTGGAAAAACTTGGAGCGACGGTGGTTAGGATCTTGGCAATCTCTTGGGCAAGGATGACGGCGACTTGTTTTCAAATAAAAAACCTCTCTCTCTCTCTCTCTCTCTCCCTCTATTTGCTGTGTGGACTAGGATGGTGTTCATGGCGATGGCTTGTGGTGACGATGTGGTTGTAGACTTGGCAGCGGTTACTTTCCAATGGGGTAGAAAACATGGCGGCAAAGGGTGCTTTTTTTAGGTATTGGGTGTTTGGTTTGGGTACTAGTTATGTTGGTTGGGTTGTTGTGCTTGGTGGATTGTTGGAGTCAACAAGAAAAATGGATCGAGATTTGCTCTAGTATCAAATTTGATGCAAAATAACAAGTTCTGATACCAAAACTAATGCAACACAAATTCTCAAAGGGATTCAAAATGAACAAGAGCAGAAAAATAAAGTAAACCTAGAAGCACCAACTAAGAGAAGCAAAACCTAGGAATCAGCACTTAGGGTTGGTTGGAGTCAGCCCTGATCATTGAAAAATTCTTAATTGAAATTTTATTCATCATCAACTTATCTCCATAAAAGTATATAGACTACTAGGATAAACCCTAATCCTAAATGACTTGGATCAAAGCCCAATTATTGAATTAGGAAAATAACCTTGACTCTAGAAAATAAAAATTAATATTAATAACCTAATTAGCTAATAAGATGTGGAATAAAATCCAATGGACCGAAAGTAAGAATATAATTGATTTCTAAAATTTAATAAAACTAAATTTAAAAAAAAAAAAAATGTCTTCACGCTCCGTGCACCACAGATGCTTCAACCTTCTTGTCTGGAGTATTTTTAAAGCAATGGTTCTTGGTTTCACATCTCCTAATGAAAATATTGTTTTCTGATGCTGTAGAAAACTGTTGATATATCTGCGTAACTATGTCTCATTCTACCTTTTCAGGTAGGCTATATTTCAGCTTCTATAAGATCAGTTGCGGATGCTAGGGTGGGTGACACAATTACGCACTACAGTAGAAAGGCTGGAAGCTCACTACCGGGATATGAGGAAGCCACTCCTATGGTGTTTTGTGGCTTGTTTCCTGTTGATGCAGACCAGTATTGATCTATTCTTGTTCTTGCTGGTTTTCTCAATTCTAGAATGGAAATTTTGTGCTCCCATGTCTCTGGATTGATTCTATTTCTTCCTTTCTGTTGCCAGGTTCCCTGAGTTACGTGATGCACTTGAGAAACTGCAACTTAACGATGCTGCTTTGAAGGTGCAGTACATAATTAATATGCTATATAAATTAAGCACCTCTATTTTAAGTTTTTGGCCACTAAATGTATCTTCGAATCATGTAAAAGCTGATGTTGAAGTTTAGTAGGCAAGCTTGATGTGAAAAGACTCAAATTTCCTATACTCTTGGCTAATTTATCCATGTTAAAAATGATTTCCTACAAGATATATATATATATATATAAATGATAACCATATCCAAAAGAAATTGTTATCAATTTTGGGGTCTTACTTCCTCTCCTTCTGTAGGAGAGTTTTTAGCTTCTTTAGCTTCTAATTGTACTGATCTATAATTGTTTCCCAGCTTTGAGTGCATGCTTTATGCACACAAAGCTTGTTGAATAAAATTTCTTACTTATCAAAAAAAAAAAAAGAAATTGTTATCAATTTTGTGATTAAAAAATATACATTTTTCTTTAAGGTGTTAGGTCCTTGTCTTAGACATAATGAGTCTTGTAAGATAAAACCTATATAAAAGGAATTAAAAAACAAAAAAAAATGAGTCTTATAAGATAGAGGATTGGCTCTAGACTCTCTAAAGGTAACTTCTAGTCCTAACTTCCCTCTAGTATGTAGGGGCGGGGCCAGGAATTCAATCTAGGGGGGGTATCTTTTGAACTCAAACTTTAATAGACATAAGACAAAAAAAGGCAAAAAATCGATATACATTATTTATATAAACAAAAGTATCAAACAATAAGCTCATTATAGCCTTTTACAATTGATTTCGACGTGTTTTTATATTTTGAAACCATTATATGATAACTTCATTATCAATGCTACAAGAAATGTTTTTCTCTATGTATACAATCAAGTTGTCATTCATCCACTGATCACTCATTCGATTATGCAATCAATTCTTTACAATTTTCATAGCTGAAAATGCTCTTTCCACAGTGACAATCGCAACTAGTAAGATTAATGCTAAATTCCTTAATAAGTAAACTAATGGATATACCGTATTTTTTTTAGTCTCAACCATTTTCTAAGCAAGATCTCAAATCCCTTCTAGTCTATAAAACTCAATACTAGAGCGTACATAAAAAAAAAATATAATGATCAAGCTAGTCATAAAGCATCATAAGCTCCGATTAAGAAAAATCTTTTGGATAAAATTGAACAAGGCGAATCAATTTCTGCTTGTGAAAAGTAGCAAAAGAATAAAATGGAATCAATTTTTGCTTGTCGAAAGTAGCATAAGAATAAAAAATTTGGGCCTGTGGTGTTATTGTGATTTTATTTTTGGGCTAATTTTTGTTTATATGATATTATTTGGGTTTTTTTTTTTATTATTGGTTTTTTTTTTTTTTTAAAAGTAATTTTGATATATATATGCCTAGAAAAAAAAGAATTTAACAAAAAATTGAGGGTGGAACACTTTATAGAATCCAATTATTTTTTACATATTTATACCTAAAAAAAAAAATTATTTTTACATATTTATACTCAATAAAATTTCTTATTCCAATCATTTATAAATTTTTTCAACACAAATTTCAATAAATGCTTGGTTTTATAAATTGGATTTCAATAAAGGGTTTAAACAGTAGATAACCTGACATTTGAGTGGAATCTTAACATGTACCAGTGAACAACTTGACTCATGCTTTTTTGAACAATGTGCTCTTTTGAATCACTCAGTTTTAATGGAAAAAAAATTAAGTTTCATTTTGCACTTTCTTTTTTCTTTTTCTTAAACTTTTGTGTTTCTTGCCCTCTAAAAAAGAACTATTTAATTTTTCTAAAATTGTTTAATTATTTATAATGACGTCCTTAGTCAATCTTTATGATTAAGTCTAAGGTGGCTTATTGTTTGAGATGTAATTAAGTGCAATGCCAAGGGATAAGCTTTACAAAATTATCAAACTATACATAATAAATTCTTTATTTGCTAAGTGGCTCAAATTTCTGCCATACAACTTCCTCATATATGTTAAGTTGTAATACCTCAAAACGTTTGACATTGATAGATAGTGAGCTGATATTGGTAAACTGAATTAAAGAACTGCTTTCCTTGATTCGATACTGCATGTGCAGTTTGAGCCAGAGACCTCAAGTGCCATGGGTTTTGGCTTCAGATGTGGGTTCTTGGGTCTTCTCCACATGGAAATAGTTCAGGTATGCTTTCTTTTCTATGAAGCATCTACCATTTTCTAGTGATATTTCACCAATAATTTAAAATGTGTCTGAACCTTTCCAGTCTTGTATATACCCTTAAAATTTTCTGTCTTTACAGGAGAGGCTTGAGAGGGAATACAATCTGAGCCTGATCACTACAGCTCCAAGTGTTGTATACAGAGTGGCTTGTGTAAATGGTGATACTGTAATTTCTGCTCAATCCTAAACTCAGTGCATTTGTTTTTATTTACATATTTCAAGAATATGAGGTGGATGTTTAAGTTTATCTCTTACTAACTGCCATCTATGTGTAGGATCCAAACTCCTAGGGACAGGGAAAACTCGAAAATTTGATAGAGTGGAAACATATTTTTCATTTTCTTATCAAAATAAATTCTGTATCAATGATTTGTAAGACTGATGTATTACTCATGCATTTATAGGCTTTTAGTATGGTTGTCATGTTTGTACACCTTAGCCTACACTAACCTTAACAATATATTCATGTGGCTTGGGCATTCAAGAGCAATGAAATGGGGGACAGTTTTAGGGCTCGAGTTTAGATGTCAGTATGAGTGTCATGTGTTCTCAATCCTTTGTATTTCTTTAGTGTTTTATTGGAAAACTAACCCTTCAGCCAACAAGTTTTCAATTTTTTTTCCCCATGTTGGTATTGGAAAAATAAGGTTACACAGACAAGTAAGGACAATTTTAGTGGGATGTATTTTCGGTTTAATCTTCAATTTAGAATCTATATCATAGATTCATTACACTATTACAAATATATTATCTGTGTCTTTGTTAATAACTAATTTTCATAACATTACTGGCGGCAAAAATTGAAGAATTTTTCTACATGTGCTTGGGGTGGATTATGGTTAGGAGGATGTGGATCTAGGGTTTAGACACCTTTGAAAGAAGGGTTCATAGGAAAGGGAAATGATTTGATATAGGATTGAAAAGGGGGAAGAAGAAACGGAAATTGAATATAACACGTGAACAGTGTTCATGAACAGTACCACAAGAAAGAGAAGAAGAGAAAGGGAGGAAGAAGAATAATAAGGCCAACGTGCCTTAATACTCAAAACACTCTATTTTATGGATCACTCCTTTTTTTAGTACAATAATACAGGCTCTCCTACTTTTAGTAAACCAAACCCTAATTGAATCAATTCAAAGTGCACACATAATGACCCCATATACTAAATAAGACTTCTTTATTAATAAAATAAAACCCAAGGAACACAACAATAGCCCATACCGTTACAATTGTAGAATTACTAAAATACCCTTGACTCTAGAATAACCAAATAAAACATAAAATAAAATACATAAGCCTAATCTACCATGGACACTTATTCTTGGGCTTTGCCTTTACCTTAGGGTTTAGAACCTTTTAAAAGAAGGGTTTCGTAGGAAAGTGAAATTATTTGATTTATGGTAGAAAGGAGGGAAGAACAAACGAAAATCGAATTTCTCCACAATCTGTGATTAGTGTGCATGAACAGTATGTGTGAACAGTACGGGTGAACAGTACGGGTGAACAGTACTGCAAGAAAGAGATGAAGAAAAGAGAGTAGAAAGTAGAAGAAAAAAATAGAGAAAAGAAAGGGAGGAAAAAGAACAATATACTCAAAATGCCCAATATTTTATTGATCAACTCCTCTTTGTTTGAGTCCAACAACACAATTATATAAACCCTAAATCTTAACTTCTCCTAATAGAACTACCTACCAACTAGTAAACCAGACCATAATTGAATCAAACCAAAGCTCACATTTAAAAAGCCATAACTAAATAAGACTTATTGATTAATAAAATAAAACCTAAGGCCCTCAACTATGGCCCACACCCATCAATTGCAGAATTACTGAATACCCTCAACCCTAGAACAACTAAATGGAACATAAAATATGTATAAAAAGCTAATTAACTACCATGGAGCATGGACCCTTATTCTTGAGCTTTATCTTAACCTTAGGCTTCTAAAGAGGATATTGTTTCTCTAATCATGCAATAGTTGCACCGTCAATTACTTCATTGCAACACTTTTGTTTATTTTCATTGATCTCATGTGCATATTTTCTGAGGGCATTGACGCAGGACTGTCTGCATCAGGCTTATTGATGATATTATATTCCCTATTTGCAAATAAACATCATCTATTTAAAATAGCTGTCATCTTGACCTCATTGCCAATTTCAATCTCAATTAAAGGTTGAATGCTCAAACCCATCTCTACTTCCTGAACCTGCAAAAAGGAGGTTGATTGAGGAGCCAGTTGTTAAGGTTATTTCTTGTACCTTAATATATTTATTGCTTCATTTAAAAGTTAAATTAATCAAAGATAAAACATATATATTTTTTATTTTGGCATGCAAAATTATGTGTTATTTCATTTTGAAGTAATACTTACAGATTGAGATGCTTACGCCAAAAGACTATATTGGTCCACTTATGGAGCTGGCTCAAGACAGAAGAGGAGAGTTTAAGGAAATGAAATATATTACTGAGAATAGAGCATCACTCACCTATGAATTACCTCTTGCAGAGGTAATGTTTGCATTATTGTGTCCAAGTTGCCTTGATCAACTCCCTTGTAGATCTCTGTTTAACTAATGTTTGCTTTTCTTATAGCATCCTGTTCCATTTTATTCTTTTTTACCTTACTTGTTTTGTAATCTTTATATTACAGATGGTAGGTGATTTCTTTGACCAGCTGAAGTCCAGAAGTAAGGGTTATGCCAGCATGGAATACACATTTGTTGGGTAAATGGATATAATTTCTGTCTTTGATTATATGGGATTGAATGTATAGCTTCTTGATGATCTTCTATGATCTTGGATGGACTTAATATATGATGTAAGATATACAGGTGAAACTTATCCAACAATTTGATTGCTGAACTATTGAGCTAACATTGTTTATAGAACAGGTCAAAAGAGGAGCTAAAATTTTCTATATTAAAGGCGCAATTACTTTTACTTATTTTTCTTTCTTTCTTCCCCTCCTCCAGTCCCTGCAATAGGAGGGGGAGGGAGGGTGGGGAGGGGGAAGATTGGAGGTTTGAAAATAATGGTTTCCCATCTTAAGAATTTTTTTTGACCAGCTTAAGAGAAAATTTTCCAATTATTCGCCAGTGATGGAGAACCATTTTAACTTTTTCCCCCTCTGTTGCTTGCTATATACTATATCAACCTATACTAATATCCCCTCTCCCCATTGTTGTAACTATCGAACTATCAACCAAAAAAAAACTAGATAAAGGTTTGCATTTGATACGTGATACCTTGTCATGTAACCAGATGGAACGTTACTGATCATTGAGTGCAAATTTTGAGGTTATTTGTAATCCAGTTAGTGAATAGTTCTTCCTTTATTAGACAAGAAGATGCTCTATTAATAAGACCAGAGTACTCATATTGTGCTTATTAGGGTGCTTTCTGTTTTGTGAAATGAATCAAAATTTTCATTCTAACAAATGAAAATTCTCAACTTTCCCTTTTCTTGCTTAATGGATGATCTATGTATTTCACTATTTTGCAAGGCAAATGCTATTTTTATTTTATTTTTTTGGCAATAACTTATCATTTATTCTGACTTTTTGATTCCCAGGTACAAGGAAAGTGAATTACTAAAACTTGACATTCAGATTAATGGTGAGCATGTGGAACCATTGGCGACTATTGTGCACAAGGATAAGGTAATTCTAGTTTTGTTTAAATCATAGTTATCATGTTAGTTATGTATAAATTCTTACGAAAGTGTGTACATATTTAGTATGTACATCTTTGTGTGAGTGAGAGAGATGTTAACATGGAACTTATATTGATGTGTCCAACATGTATGGTCTGGGCTGGGAACTTTACTATGTGTTTGTCAAAATTTAACATTTAGAGAGGTGTTACGAAATCAACTCTAGCTGCCTTTTTTCAGGCATATGCTGTGGGTAGAGCTTTGACTCAGAAGCTGAAGGAGCTCATACCTAGACAAATGTTTAAAGTACCCATTCAAGTAAGATATTCTCTTTTTGCAGTTTATGCAACAGTAATTGTAAGCAATGCAAAAGCTGCAGTATAATAATGTTTACTGTTTTATTATTGAAAAAAATTGCTCACATTCGTTCCTCAAAGTGCAACATGAACTGCCTACCAAAAAATGCCTTTTACATTCTTTTTTCCTTTTTTTGCAACATAGATTGGAAATTTTAATAGAAAATGAGCTCTAGCTAATGGCACTTAATTCTCTCACAATAATGGGATGGAGGGTTAGGTTGTTGTTCAAGATCCATTTATTGTGTCGTAACCTACCAAATTTGATATTGTTCTTTAGAATTTGGATTCCAACATCTCCTGTAAACCTTCCCGAACCATCTAGTTGTGTCCACATCATTTTGACTATTATAACAAAATGACTCTATTAAAGTGAGAGTCTTGTCCCACATTGACCAAGTGTTCTTGGATTGTGCAATTTATAAGCCATGAGCATCCCTCATCTCTCAAGGCGTCTTTTGAGATTGAGTTAGGCCCATTGGACTTTAACATGGTATCAGAGCCACCCCTTGGGTGTTGGGCAGATCTCCCCCCCTATTATGGTCCACGTGTTTGGTTGGTCCGCCACACGTGAGGGGGCATATTAAAGTGAGAGTCTTGTCCCACATTGACCCAGTGTTCTTGGGTTGTGCAATTTATAAGCCATGAGCATCCCTCATCTCTCAAGGCGTCTTTTGAGATTGAGTTAGGCCCATTGGACTTTAACAGACTCAATAACAAAACTTGACCCAAATTATTACCCATGAAAGAGAACATAGCTTATGTTGAGGAACCTTGGGACTTTAAAATGCCCCTAATATTGTGATAGATGTCTTCTCTTGCTAGATAGGGATGCATGGATGGCATCTTGAATTACTAATAAACTTTCTTATTACTTATATATAAAAAAGAAACCAATAAAGTTTGAGGATCTTAAATTAAATTGAATCAGCATCTTAATCAAGAAGGAAAACCTAAAGTTTGAATTGATATCAGCTAGACTAGGCAATCCAACGTCTCAAGTACACCCTTATCAAGCTTAGATAATATTCTGAGACATCTTACCTTTGCTATTTCTTGAACTTCTTGTTGACATCTAGGCTGAGTGTGAAAATTTTGGTAGAAAGCTTGAGACTCAATCTTTAATTGTTGAGCAACTTAAATTATCTTAATTGGTCACTTTTTTTGTCCCCAAATCACAGATATATTTATATGTAACCACTACTTTGAAGTGAAAGCTCATATGAGATTTTTGATTTGAAAATCATAAACTTTACTACTTGACCAAATTCCAGGTATTCACTTTTGTACCATTTTCAGACCCTAGGATAAGTATTCACTTCTATAGATATAGAACAGTCTTATAATGGTCCTAGTTTTCAAGAAGTTCATGGAGAAGATTGGCTTAATCTTCTTCAGCAGTGAAGTTGCATGAAAACTATTGTGTAATATATATAAATATATATGGAGGAAATAACCCCAATCTATAGTTGGTGTCAGTGTATTATGAAGTTTCATACCACTGACTTGAACTGTTTACCTTTTTTTTTTTTTGATAAGTAATAAGAAAACTTTATTGATAGAAAAAGCCCTAGTACATAAGGAATATACTAGGAACTACAAGCAATTACAAACAGCCATCAATAAACGCAAAAACAGAATGGAAAGAACGACTAGAAACAGCAGCAGTCCATTCCATTAGAGTACGAATAAGAATTAATTTCAAATCCGCGGAATGACGTTCAGCATCTTCGAACGCCCGTTGATTCCTCTCCCTCCATAAGAGCCACATTATGTAAGAGGGAATGGCATTCCAAACTACATACGCAGGCCCTTTCCTCCTCCAGCAGTGCAAAAGATCATAGGTCGTTTGAGGCATAACCCAAGACACCCCAAACAAGCAGAATATCATGGACCATAGCTCCTGGGCATACTCACAATGGATCATAAGATGATTCACAGATTCACCCGCCTTTTTGCACATAAAGCACCAATCCAACACCCAAATCCCACGACGGCGCAAATTGTCAAGAGTAAGAATCTTACCCTGAGCCACCAACCAAGTGAAAACAGCAACCTTGTGAGGAACACGGCTCTGCCAAATGCCTCTCCAAGGAAAACTAATGATGTTGTGAAAAGTAAGCAGCCGGTAATACGACCGCACTTCAAACAACCCACTAGTAGAACTAGGCCACCGCAACTGATCCACTACCGTCCTTTTTATCTTTATATGGTATAAGAAAGCCATGAGAGCAGTATACTCTCTCAGCTCCCAATCTTGGAGAGGCCGCTGTAAAATCACCGACCAAACCATATCTTCTTGATGCCAAGAGAGGTATTCAGACACCGTTGCCTGTTTATGAAGAGCAATCTGATAAATGGCAGGGAAAACATCCCGTAACAGCCCCTCTTCACTCCACCTATCCACCCAAAACCGAACTGAATCACCGGAACCAACAGTATAGTGAATATACCGAGAAAACCGAGACCAACCAGCTTGGATGTGCTTCCATAAACAGACCCCATGCCTTCCCCTACCCTCCTTCGAGTGCCACCCATCCCTCTCACAACCATACTTACAAACAATGACCTGCCTCCAATAAGCATTCCGCTCATTAGCAAACCGCCAAAGCCATTTACCCAACAGAGCCTGATTAAAAGGGATAATTTGTCTCAGACCCAATCCGCCTTGCTGAATTGGGGCACATATAGTACTCCAATTCACAAGGTGAAATTTAAATTCATCACCAAGACCACCCCATAGAAAATCTCGTTGAAGTTTCTCAATCCGGTGAGCCACACTTGCTGGGACAGCGAACAAAGAAAGAAAATATGTAGGCAAACTAGACAAAGTGCTTTTAATCAAAGTAAGCCTACCTCCCTTGGAAAGATAACTTCTTTTCCAGCCCGCCAATCTCCTCTCCATTTTCTCCAAGATAGGATTCCAAATTTCCTTAGATTTATATCTAGCCCCCAAAGGAAGCCCTAGATACTTCATAGGAAGAGAAGCAACCCGGCCACCCAACACCTGCACCAAGTTCTCAACATCCGCAACCGGACCAACAGGAACAATTTCGGATTTCCCCAAGTTAATACGCAAACCCGAGACAGCCTCAAAGCACAACATCACCCCCTTCAAATGATACAAATGGTCCCGAGTGGCTCCACAAAAAACCAGGGTATCATCAGCAAAAAGCATATGAGAAACCCTCAAACCAGTCGCATTGGAATTATCCACAGAAAAACCCTCTAGGTAGCCTCTAGCCACCGCCCTATCCATCAACCTACTTAGAGCCTCCATCACTAGAACAAACAATAGCGGTGAAAGAGAGTCATCTTGTCTGAGACCTCTGGAGCTAGGGAAAAACCCACAAGGAGTCCCATTAATTAAGACTGAGAATCGAACTGAAGAGATGCAGAACTGAATCCAATTGCGCCATTTAACACCAAAACCACACCTCTCCAACAGATACATTAAGAAACTCCAATTAACATGATCATACGCCTTCTCCAAATCCAATTTGCAAATCAAGCCTGGGATGTCAGATTTTAATCTGCTATCCAAACTCTCATTGGCAATCAGCACCGAGTCTTGGATTTGCCGACCTTGAATGAAAGCGTTTTGGGTAGGGGATAACAACGACCCCAACACTTCCCTGAGACGGTTGGCCAACACCTTAGAGATGATCTTATATATGCTACCAGTGAGACTGATAGGGCGAAAATCCTTCACATCAGAGGCTCCCACTTTCTTAGGAATAAGAACCACAAAAGTCGAATTAAGACTCCTTTCAAAATCTTCATGCACATAAAACTCCTGGATGGTATCCAACACCTCCTTTTTAACCACATCCCAGCAATGATGGAAAAAAGCAAGGGTGAACCCATCCGGGCCTGGTGCCTTCTCCCCACTAATCTGGTTTAAAGCTAAAACCACTTCCTCCTCTGAAAACGGCTTCTCTAGATGAGTGGCTTCCTCCGCCTCTAAAGAAGAGAACTCCACCCCCCCTAAAATTGGTCTCCAATGCTCTCTCTCAGAATAAAGATCCTTATAGAAGGCCACAATTCCCTCCCTAATCTCCTCCTGAGTTTCCCATTTTAACTCCCCATTCGTCATACTTTCAATACAATTATTCCGGCGATTAGCATTCGCAGTACGATGAAAAAACTTAGTGTTTTTATCCCCCTCCTTTAACCATTGGACCCGAGATTTCTGCCTCCAAGACACCTCATCTAAAAGCAAAGTTTTTTCCAACTCCGCCTGAGTATTCAGTCTTTGGACCCGATCCTCCCCAGAGAACAGCCCCTGATTCTCCTTAGACTCCAACTCTTGCAATTCCCTCATCAAGTCCAGCTTCTTAATATGCACATCCCCAAAAAACTCCCTGTTCCACTTCTTAATGTCTTCTTTCAACACTTTAAGTTTACTAGCCAAGACAAAACTTGGGCTGCCTTGGAAATCATAACTCCCCCACCAATTCCTTACATTTCCAGCAAGAGCCTCATGCCTCAACCACATATTCTCAAATTTAAAATACGACTTACCCCGAATGTAAGTGCCACTATCCAAAGAGATTGGACAATGATCTGAAACAAAACGAGGAAGCTCCTTTTGCACCAAATGAGAGAATTGATCCTCCCAATCAGAGGACACCAAAAATCTGTCAATACGAGATTTTGAGGGAGGATCTTGATTATTGGACCAGGTAAATTGACCATCTAGAAGAGGGAGATCTACCAACCCAAGCTCAGCAATAAAATCCGAGAAGGTCATCATAGCCCCTGTGAGTCTCCCAGACCTCAGCTTCTCACTAGGAAACCGGACAACATTAAAATCCCCACCCACACACCACGGAACACCCCACCAGCTTCGAACACCAGCCAACTCATCCCATAAAATGAACCGGTCGACATCCAAATTAGGACCATAGACCCCCGAAAAAGCCCATTCAAATTGATCCTGCACATTCTTGAAGCGGCAAGAGATAGAATAAATACCTTTAACACAATCTTGAACTTCAGTTACACGGTTATCCCACATAAGCAAAATTCCCCCAGAGGCACCCTCAGATTCTAGAAACTTCCAGTCAGTAAACCGATTATTCCACAAACTACGAACAACTGATCTACTGATATTCTCCAATTTAGTTTCTTGAAGACAGATAACCTCACCCTTCCACAACTTAAGCGCATTCTTAATCTGAGACCTCTTCAACCTGCAATTGAGGCCTCTGACATTCCAGGATATTATTTTTAAATACATTGAGAAGATACTAACCCACGGGATCTACGACCACTGCCTGGAGTCAAGACTGCTCCATAATTTACCGATGTCGATAAATTCCTCAACTCTCTTACTCCCTTACGTGTTTTAGACTGCTTCGTGCATTTTCTCGCTGTAGAGACCTCCGGCTGCCTCCACCGTCGCTCTATTGCCATGAATAAAGCCATTGCCTCAACCTCACATCCTTCAATCGAGACCCCCATTTGTTTGCTAAAAGCCTCCATATTTTGTCTTACCCACTCCGATTGATCACCTTGGAAAGACTCACCTCGGTATGAATTAAGAGGCGAGATATCAAGAGAATCCTCTGTCGAACCTTCACGGAAAGGACCACACGGAACCACCTCCAGAATATCAAGAGAATCCTCTGTCGAACCTTCACGGAAAGGACCACACGGCACCACCGCCAGACATTGGTCCTCCATGTACGGCTCACTCTCAGCCTCCTCCACTTCATCGGTCCACTCCGTGGTGAAATCACCCAGAAACAGGAGCGTAGTAGCTTTTCCCAGCCACAAACCCCAGCAGCCGGCGATATTTCGTGGCACACTAAAGTTGAAACCTCCATTATATTCCAACCGGAAGCTTCGACACTCGCCTTCTCTGTTTGCCCGAAACTTCAACCAAGTCAACTCTTGGATGAAGACATCAGATGTTAATTTTGGCCCACTGGAGTTCGAAGGCTCCAAAAAAGAGCCTCCAGAACTGTCTATTATTGCCACGGCGTCGTTTGTGGCATTTATGTGCTGGGCCGTGGCATGTTTAGTTATTGGGCCTCCAGAGATAGTTTTAGGAACCCAAACTTGTTTGGGTTTTTGGCCTTTAGAGGAAGTCTCGCCCCATTCAAACTGTGAGGGGCCCGCAAATATCTCCTCAGGTGCGACACGGGCCAGCATGGTGGGCTTCTGGGTCTGGCCCAACTTAAGCTTACTTAAACCTGCCACATCTCTCTCGGCTTGATTGGCCTGGCTGTCCCACGTGACAGTGCGCTTCCCCTCCAGATTTACTGAGATCTTTAAGTTAGGAGGTGCCGTGTCCTTCCCCAACCGGCGAAATGAATTAACACCCAAAAATTTCTCCTCAATTTTCGCCTTACCTCCCTCATTTCCTTGTACCGTATCTTTAAGTTGCGTGATTTCCGGCGATTCCAGAGTAACGGAAACTTGCGAAATCAGCGGCTTGTTTTTTCCGGCCTGATTCGCCGGAATACGCAGAGAATCTGCATATGAAATCGTCGGGCCCAGCCTTTCCTTCACCGGAATCCGTTTATAAGTATCAACTTCTACCGGCTTCGTATTTCCCTGACGAGGTTGGCTCCTCCCTTCCTTATTTTCAATAATGATCGGCGTCAATAATAGCGTTAACTCCTTATTGAAACCCCTCCATCCACTTTGATTTTGTCCTTCCGGAATCGCCAACCTACCTTTGCAACCACCCCTGCCATAATCTCTGACCTCAAGATACCGACCATGGAAATTGCTAAACCTGCGAATAACATAGCCTTTATCGCTCTCTCTAAACGTACGAATGAATGCCTGCTCCGTTTCTCTCGCAATATTCTCCTCAATACACTTCCTCAGCCAACGAGCTCCTTCCTTACCCATAAATACCGAATGCCTCATGTACCGCCCAGACTCAATGAGGCTCACTGAATCTATGCCATCCCCCTCCCTGAACAAGTCAAATCTCTTGGACTCGATACGAAAACTCCTCACTCCACCCATATTCCGGTGTCACCCTTACGGGTGTTGGGAATGGGTGCACTCTCCCTCACGTGTTTCACTCGCTCACTCTCTCACACTCGCTCACTCTCTCACACTCTGGTCAAGCTACAATAATTCAGAGATCCAAAAAAAATCCTTGAACTGTTTACCTTAAAATGCATATGATTTCACTCAGTACCCTGGTCGCCTTAGTGTGTCTTAAACCACTATAATATTTTCTTACAGGTGTTTATTTTTTCTCCCTCACTGATATCCTATTCTTGTATCATGTATAGACAGAACACGTCATTCTGGGCACGACTTTGTTAATTCTTATTTGCCATTTATGCTAATTTGGTTACGACATTTATGTGCTATACCCATGACAGGCTTGCATAGGTTCAAAAGTGATTGCTAGCGAAGCTATATCTGCAATTAGAAAGGATGTTTTATCTAAATGCTATGGTAAGATGAGAATCTTCTTCTTAAGAATGTGTGCTTATCTATGAAGCCTAGTCTTCTCACACATGAAGGATCTTCTGTACATTTACTTTGCTCTAACACGTCTTGAGGAAGTAGATAAATGTTTATCACTGGATATATAGCTGTCAGATTGTAATTCTCAAGGAGCACAATTCCTTTCTCTTTCACTCGTCTATCAGCTTTGCATATTTCCTGTAATGCAAGGACTCCAAAATCTTTTTTTACTTTTTTCTGAGTTAACTTTTCCTTCTTTTTGTCCCTAATGTGACTGATGTTTATAACTAAATAACATGAATATTTTTCTTTCTTGTTAATTCTTGTAGGTGGGGATATTTCAAGGAAGAAGAAACTGCTTAAAAAACAGGTGCTGCACTTGGCTATATGTATTGGATTTGTTAACAAATTATATTTTGTAATGATGTTGCAAGGATGTAAGTACATTAGAAAAGCATATAATCTTATTAATTGGTGGTCCTTTGATGAAGTACCAACTATGAACCCCTGTGCAGAACCATGCTTGAATAATTATAGATTTTGGTTGATGATGTCAATTACTTAAAGCAGAAAACCTTTTTTAAAAGATAAAATAATATGGTGTTCAAAGAACCAGGTATGCCCCATAGATGTGCTTTGAATCATGTCGGCCCCTTGACCTGAAAGTACTGAAATATAAGACATAAGATTATAATAGGAATATTTGTGGCATGTCTCATTATCTTTGATTCCCAATGTTGGCGCCAAGTTGTATCACCTGTTATTCCTCTAGAATTTTGCTTCGATCTTCTTTGCAATCGGTCTTGTCAGAATCACTTAGAGAGTAGCTTTCTGCTAGAAAGGTTCATTTCTGTTTCTTTTAATGCTGTTCTTTCCACATTTTCCTCGGTTAAACCTTGATTTGCAAGCATAATTATTGTCTGAATGCTGCATCAAATGGAGAGGAGCTTTTGATAAGTTCAGAGCTGGGCCAATCTGAGATCTCAAGAGTGTCAATCAAGACAAGTAAATTGTGATTACTGTTCCAACTCCCCCTTCACCGTTAGAGTTCCAACTTCCAAACCTGGGGAATTTTGTGTGTGTGGGGGTGTGGGAAGTTCATCTGTGGTTTATTTGATCCCATGCTTTGAGCATTGGCATATACTTGCTTGCAACAAAGAAAGAATGTAGAAAGGAAAAGTTGATGAAAATAATAGCAAGATAATGGGTAAAAAGGTCACTTAAATATTAGGATTGCCTTCAGAATTAGAAATATGATTCTAGGATTGAGACAGTATGCCGAGCACCCATTGTATCTTTCATTTCCAGATTTGTCCTGTTATGTCTAGCTGAGAAGCATTAATGAGCTGATGTATGTCCTATGTGGATGGTTGATTTTTGTGCTAGCTTAAAGATTGGAGGTTACACTCTTGAAAATGCTCATTTGCTTTACTTCGCTATCTCAACATTAATTGCCAAATAGGAGATGGTTATTCAATAACTTGATCTGCTTTGTAATTGCTTCCTTCTGGATATGTTCACTTTGATTTTATTTATATATTTATCTTTCTAAGGGTTGATGGTGACTAGAGATGCATACTAACATATACTATGATTTGGACTGGTCTTGAAGACCTTTTTTTTTCAGAGGATTTCAATCTGGATAAATTTTGTTTGAAAGAACCGTGGAATGTTGTGTTTGAAGCAAATTTAAAACCTAAATGCTTTAAAATGTGCAAACATATATGTGCTTTAGGTATCACTCATCTTATTGGTAGTTTAATATTGAAAATTTACCATTACAATAGATCTGAGGAAACTGGAGTTATTAAAAGTTTCAAATCCAGTTTTATTGTACTGTATTCAATTGTAGGAAAGGAAAAAGGTCTTTTAGCTTGTAGTTAGTACTTATAAGCTTTATATATTTAGCGGACTGTTCCTATAATGTAAAATCCCCGATTTGCAGTTAGTATTGTGCATAAGTGTTTTCTTATCTTTTTGTTACCAGGCTGAAGGAAAGAAAAGAATGAAGGCAATTGGTAAAGTTGATGTACCTCAAGAAGCCTTCATGGCTGTGTTGAAACTTGAAAAGGAGGTGTTGTGATCATAATTCGTTGTAGCATGTAAACTTAATGTGAAATTAAAGTTATTGTGGGAAATATAAGAACATTTGCAATTTTTTCATCTTTGTTTTCGTATGGTTAGTTCAGGTCCTCATTTTGTTGTTCTATTTTTCCTTCGGGGGGTAAGTATACATTTTGAAGTACTGATGAAATGCTTTTGAAGTAATGGAATCATCAACATGATTTCATGAAGGCCGTGAAGTATTTGTTTAGCTTTCATGAAATTAATAGTCATCAAACAACAGATGTGTAATCAGGTAGTATTTAACAGCTTCCTTGCTCACTTTTTAAGAATTTGTTTCACCATTGAGGGCCGACAGACGGCTTATCAGTCTAGCACTTTATTTTTCTCGAGTGTCTTTGTCGCTGAGGTCCAATATGAATTGGGAAACATGTGGGTTAGTCAAAATTACTGGACAAATTGGAGAACATGATTAATTCCAATTTTTTGGCCAATTCATCAGCCTATTGGCAGATAAATTATGACAGTACATAGAATAGATGTGTTGTGTTCTCAAATTAAAATGCTAACTTGTTAAAATTGTTGAAACATAGCTATGATACAATAATGTTAAAAAATGTGAGACATAACTCAGATGCCATGTTTTTATTTTTTGTTTATTTTTTTTATTAGTAATAAGAAGTATATTGAAGATCAGGGAAAAATAAATACATAGAGGATATACAAGATGTACATCCCAGATTACACCTGAAAAGAGCAAAGATCTAGGTGGTACAAGAGAAATGGCATGATGGCGACACCCAATCAAATAAAGTTTTAAGCATGAGAAGTTTCAGGTTAGCCACACTCCTCTCATTTCCCTCGAAACTCCTATAATTTTGCTCTCTCTAAAGGCACCACATCAAATAGTGAGGTATACATTTCCAAATCTCAAAGTGCTGATGTCACCCAAAGCTGCCTTGCCAACAAGCTAGAAGATCAATGATCTTCCTAGGCATCACCCAATGCACACCAAACGGAGCAAAGATCATATCCCAGACCTCTGTCGCAAATGGACAATGTAATATCACTTGATCAGCTGTTTTTCCATTAGTTTTACATAGACAACACAAGCTAACCAAAATAATATTCCGTTGCCTCAAATTTATTACCATGTTAAAAGGTTCATTTTTATATATGAATTTCGCCTCTGAATTTTTTTTTCTTCTAAATAACGAAATTCATGTGTAAAAAAGAACCTTTTCAAATTTCAAGGATGAAAAATGAATCTTATGCAATGTTCAGAGATGAAAAACGAACTTTATGCAAAGTTAAGGGATGAAAACAATAGTTTTCCCTATTAACTATATTCATAAAGTTTGAAATTGTGTATTAAAAATAAGATATTGAAAATGCCACATATAGTTCCTAAATAATTTGTAAAGTATTATAATTTCATCAACGGTAATCAAATTTGCAACTTTTTCACAAATTTCTCACCAATCAAAAGTGATTGGTCATTAACACCCCACCCAATCACGAGAGGTATGTCATTAGTGTTATTATACCATACCTAGTTTGGACTTCGGAAGCCTCTTGGATTTTCTAATTTGATGGATTCCATAAAAAAAGGGTTATACATCTTGATTTATTTTATTATTTTTTTTTTTTTTTTAATTTGAGAAAACCGACTTAGTCAGTACTCCGTTTCCTTCAATGATTAGGAAACCCTAATATATAAAAACACCTTAACCAGGACTCTACTACTTTATATAATTATTAACGCAAATTCTTGCCGAAACTGAAAAATCTCTAACCCTCTCAGCGTCACCGCTTCATGGGTATCCCTTCTTCAACTATAACCATAGTTGTAGGGCAAGAAGGAGAAGAAGAAAACATGTTGGAATTGAAGGTTCCCGATGAAGAGTTCGTGGGTCAGAATGTTGAGCCAAATAGGTCTTGTCACGAGCGAGAAAAATCTGCATCTCTGATGGAGAAAGAGACCATGGAATTCAAGAAAGAAAGGTTGGTGAGAGAGAAGAGTTTCAAGAAGGCTGAGACAATCCCATATAGTGGATTGTCTAAGCTAGAAAGTCTGTTGAGAGAAAAGGCATTGAAGAAGCCTATGTTGAAGTCGGTGGATGAAAAATCCAAGAAAAAAAGCCTTAATACGGGAGAAAAGTTGATGGGTTCCTCAATGAAAGCGGCAAGGAAGAGCGAAAGCTCTTCCAGCGAAGTAGAAGAGGTTTTTGAATCAAAGTATAGGATGATTAACCGTTTCAACCGAAAGAGAAGATACAGAAGAGAAAGGAGGGTTTTTCAATCAATGAAAAGGAGAAACCGTGGCAAGCGGAATACAAGATATGTATATGAAAGTGAAACTGAAAGTGATAGCGATGAAGAACCAGGGTTGAAATTCTCGAATAGGCCAAACAGAGAGCAACCTCTTGACTTGCCCGAAATATTCAAGGAACTCATCCAATTCGTTGAGGGTACGGACACTAAACTTGTGATGCAAAAGCAACTGTCCCTCAGAGATGTAAGCCTGAACTACAACAGTGCCTTTTTGATCCCGGCTAGCCAAATTGAGGAGTCATTCTTAATGAAGGATGAGGAGGAGGTATTGAACATTGGAGATTTGATAGAGTCGGTGTTGTTCGAGCCAATTATATCCGTGAGTCATGAAACTTTGAGGAAGAAGGCAAGGACATGTAGTTATGTATTGAGCATGGACTGGAACAAGGTTGTGATTGACAATCAACTGAGAGTGGGTGATGTATTGCAACTATGGTCCTTCCGGATCCTGGAGAAGCTGGCTTTTTTGTTTGTTAAGTTACCAAGATTAGAAGTGGAAGATGATCAGGAAACTTATTAAGTTCTCTGATAATATGTGAGAAAAAAGATTATCAGTTCGTTATATCTCGAAAATACTGAATAATTACTCTAAAGATGATGAGGTCGAACCAGAAAAAGACGGAGATAATGACAACAATTAAAGGATCAGCTTAAAAGTTGAAGAGCCCGTCATAGCCACATTGGAAACATGCATGGTTTAACGTTTTTATCAAATTATGAGGATTGTAAATTTCATCTTTTTTTATTTTTTACTTTTTATTTTGGCTTCCCAGACCGTAGATGCTGTTTAATCTAACTCTAATTCATGGAAATAAGTCCAACGAATTGTAGGAATTCTCCTTTGTTCACGTTATAGATTCTTATAATTCGATTTTTTAAGGAGAATAGCATTGACGATCAATGAATGTTTCACTTTCATAGTTTTATTTGAGGTTGATTGTTTTTTTAACTGCAGAATTTAAGTAGATATCATATATCTTTCAGTCTCTTAACTAAGAAGAATAACTGCTCCCACTCACAACTAAGAAGAATTAATAAGAGTTTTATAGCAATTAAGAATTCTCATTCATTCAAGCATGTATGCATGGAGCTCTCTTAATATACAAGAGCAGAGATACGACAATTAATTAATTAATTGATATTTATTTTTAAGTATAATTTATATGATTTATGTTTATTTTAAATTTTAAAACATCTTATTCATTTCTTCAATTCACCCTCTCCTTTCTAAGTGACCGATCCAACTGTTCATCGGCATCTTCATTGAGGTCATTGAGCTCTATGTGAAGCTTCCTTCATGATGCTCTTTAGTCTTTCTTCAAGAACTCATCATTGTTGTTGTCGTCATCACCGATCACTGAAAAGGTGGGGACTGTGGATCGGTCACCGATCTAAGGCAAGCTACAACGCAGAGGGAGATCGAGTTCTCACCCTTGTTCTCGAAATCGATTAAATTGACATAAACATAAACGATATTATTTACTGGAAATCAGAAAGGAGATTTTTATATTATCGAATGACGACATAAATGTACACGATCCTTTTGGTGGGTCCTTGTGTTCATGTAACAATGGAAAGGGTTTAACTCACATGAAACCCTCACCATGAGCCAAGAAAAACAAGTGAAAAAGAAAGTGTGCAAGTGTGCGTTAGGGCTTTGGAACAAGTTTATGCATTAGCCATGGGACTAATGGATAAACTTTTACCGAAACAAATTAGGTAAAGCATGAGCCAACAATCTTGACAATAGATTATCAAAAGCTTTAATGAAAGGCAAACAATATCTAGTAAAGCACAATAACAACTCATAATTAAAGCTTTAATCTAAATAATCACAATAACAACTCATAATCAAAGCTTTAATTTAATAAGCACAAAAATTTGTAATTAAAGCTTAGAGGAGAGAAACACACACATCCACTTGATAAAAAGCTCTAAAAGAGTTAGTAAAGCAAAGCTTTACCTATATAAAAACGGGGTTGTTCTTGGAAGTGTTTATGGAATTTTCTAGAGGAATGGAGAGATTTTAGCCAAGCTGATTTTAGCCACCCAGGCCCACTTTTTCTTTTTTTTTTTTCCTCCCAAATCAGGAGGAAAGCGGGAAAGGAAGAGATTTTGCAATTTTGGTGGGGCCCACAACTGGTTTTTCACCCACTTTTACTTCCTCTCTCCCCTTTATATACACTCAAATTTACTTTCCCCAAAGAGAGTCTAAGGAATATTTTTGTTAAATTCAAAGACTTAGGGTCTATTTGTTTGGATTGAAAAGAGTAAGTAAAAGATAAGAGAATAAAAAAGTAGAGAGAAAATAAGAGTTTTCTATTGTTTGATTGGAGAGAAAATAAATAGGGAGAAAAAGAGGAGAGAAAAGTGGTGTGGCCCAAGAATTTCTCTCCGGGGCACGTGTGAACTGCTCTTGATGATCTACCAATTTAGGCCTTTTGTATTTCCAATTAATGTGGCCTACAACCGATTCTCATATGGGTTGTTATGCCATCCTGCTCCTTTATTTATTGGCTTGGGTTAGGAGCCTGCTCTTCTGGGTCTTTTGGGCTGAGGGTCCTTCCATTTTGGGCCCAAAAAATGGGTGTGTACAACTTGATATACTGGAATTATTATATATTAATTAGTTAAAAAAGTTGAAAACTAAATTTTTACAAAAGAAAATTACATTCCTTTATATTCATACTAATTGACACAACGTCTCAAAATAATTCAAAAAAGTGGTTAAGTGTCATTTGTTTTGATCATTTTAGAGGTGGAATGTCATTTCTTAAAAATCGGATATAACAAGTCAAATTTTGCTATACCTCAAAAGTGTCAGTATAATTTACCAAAAACTTTTTCAGACATAAACTATTTAAATTATCACACAAAATAAAAGATATAAACATACTTCAAAGTTCAAAGTAACAGCAAAAGAGATTAAAGAAAATCATATCAAACAACAATTCATGTGTTAAAAAAACAAAAAAACAAAAGCATAACAATACAAAAATTAAAAATAATAACCAGTTCAAATCTTAAAACATAAAAACATAAATTCAATAATATAACACTAAAATACACCAACAATTCAAACTTTAAATATTAAAGAACATATATTTGTTTTATATATAATAATAATAAAAACACTATAAAATATATATATATATAACCGAATAAAGGGGGGGCGGGGTCCCTAATACCCGACCTTGCCTTGAACTCGCTCAGGGGAAATAGCTAACCCTCGCCCCCCAACCCCATTTGCTATGCAATGTTAGGTACGTGTGAGGTGGGTTTAAATTACCATCTCTAATTATTTAGCCACCTAACATGTGACTTGAAATTTCATTAAAAAAAAAAAAAAAAAAAACCACACATGCTAGACCTCATATTTTTTGGAAATAACCAAAATAATCAAACATTTTTAAGGTCTAGCATATTTTTTAAAGAAAAAAAAAATGTCAACACATTATCATTTTTCGTATAAAGAAATCAAAGTGTTATGTCAAGATGACCACATAGACTAAAGTGACGAAAATTTTTCGAGGATCATATAGGAAAGCATCCTGAATTTTCTAAGGACCAAAAATATGGTAAAACCTGTTAAAAAATTGGCATTTCTATTTAAAACTTGGGAGTAAACAACTAACCTTTCACAAATTCTTAAAACCTCATATTTTCATTATGAATTCCTATGTAATTAGCACAGCAAAGGGAATTTAACTCCCATGGTTATATTTTCAAGTGCAACCATAAATGAAAAGAGAAAGCAGATTACAAAAATGGTTTCAAGTCTGAGCCCGCCAAGCTTGCAGCGGCAGTCAAAGCAGCCCTCCATCTCTTGACCTTGTCTTCAGGGCCATTGGAAGGCAATTCTGCAAAACTCCCCTCCTGTTCTCGCATATCCGATGGAGACATTGATGAAGTAAACGACCGGTAGCTTATGCAAACTACCAAAGGAGCAAATGATTGCAGCTGAGCGTGGGTTGTAAGTGCAAGTTCCAGAGTGTTCTAGAAGCTTCATTTACACACCCACGTGTACTTCGCATGATGTGGAATCGGGCCAAAGTCATGCAGAACTCATGGACTCAATGCGTGAAGTGGGTTTAGTTAAAGAAGCCCACATGCTCTCCTTATAGTTTGGGTTTTAGTCAAAGAAGCCCACGTGCTCCTTATAGTTTAGGCTGTAGTTAGTTAGAGATAACTATCTAAGCCTATCTTTCCCTCCCTTTGTAATCTATATAAACACTGTGATACATATCATTTATTCAAGCAAGAAATATTCAAGCTTTTACATACTTTTCACCTTCAATCTACTATATTCCCTAGAATCTTTCATGGTATCAGAGCCATTAATGGCTTCCTCTAATGCAAACTCAAACTCACACACTACACCTCACAGTTTTTCTTCATTAATTGCTTAAATGCAAGCTCCACTTCTACTTCTATCAAATATGTCAAACTTGATGTCAGTTAAGCTTGATAGTACAAACTTCATAGTTTGGAAGCATTAATTATCTTCAATCTTGAAGGCATACTCCATGATCGACTTTGTCGATGGTACTGTGCCATCTCCAACTCGATTTCTCACAAATGTAGAAGAAGCTCTCACCACTGCTGTGAATCTAGAATTTCAACTTTGGAATACCAGAGATCAAGCTCTCTTGACCTTGATCAATTCAACACTGTCTCCTTCAATTCTATCAATGGTGGTTGGTCACAACTTTGCTCAAGGAGTGTGGAAGACTCTTGAACACAGGTTCACTTCAACCTCAAGAGCCAATGTTCTGAATCTTAAGGTTGAATTGCATAATCTTAAGAAAGGCAATGAGTCTATAAGCTCATACTTGCAGAAAGTTAAGAACACCAGAGACAAACTCATTGAAGTTGGTACTCTAATTGACAATGAGGAGCTTCTTCATATTATTCTCAAAGGGCTTCCTAGAGAATATGGCCTTTTCTGTTCTACTATCAGAACCAGAAATGAACTAGTGACCTTTGAAGGGATCATGGTGCTGCTTCAAATAGAAGAACATTTTATCTCAGAAATTTTTGATTTTGGTAAAGACTTGCATTCTATGGCAATGTTTGCCTCTGCACCAAACAACAGAAACTCCAACTCCCAATCCTCGTTCTATTTGAACATTTCTCAGTCTAGAGGAAGAGGCAGAAATAACTCTCAAAGAGGTCGAGGAGGTAGATTCAATAACTCCAACCAGTACTCTCAGAATCAGTACTCACAGTCAAATCAAGGAAACTCTTAGTTTCCATAGAAATCTGAATGATCCAGGTCTCAATGCCAAATTTGTGGTAAACTTGGTCATCAAGCTCTTGACTGTTACCATCGAATGGACTTTGCATACCAGTGCAGGCATCCCCCTACCAAGTTAGCAGCAATGGCTTCAACCTCTAATTGTTCTCAAGGTGGAGATACTTGGCTCATTGATATTGGGGCTACAGATCACCTTACTGCCAATTTGAACAACCTGTAGGTTCAAGCACCATACAAGGGCACAGAACAAGTGTCAGTGGGCAATGGTCAGTCAATTCCCATCAACAATATTGGAAATGCTTAGTGATGCACTAAACTAAATAACTTTAGACTCCAAAATCTATTGCATTCATCTAGAATTTCATCTGATCTACTCTCTGTGCATAAATTCTGTTCATGTTACTTTGACTCTAACAAGTTCTTTATTCAGGATTTACCTTCGGGGAAGGTTCTCTACAAGGGTTTGAGTAAAAATGAGCTATATCCCATTCATACTCTTCCCTCTTCTCCATCTATCACTCCATCTGTCAATGCATCTCCTTTTAGTTTCAGCTTTTCTGTCCTCAAAAAATAAGTGGCAACTATGGCATCACAGGCTAGGACATCCAAGTGATAGAGTCTTAGTCTCAGCCTTGCCATCATTGTCCTCTTGTATTTCTGTTAGCAATAAGCATGTTCAACATCACTGTAAACACTGTCTCATAGGTAAAATGCACAAGTTACCATTTGCTCATTCTCAATTTCAAAGTACTCAACCTTTAGAGTTGGTACACAATGATGAATGGGGTCCTGCACCTGTCAATTCATGTAATGGATATAGATATTACCTTTTGTTTGTTGATAACTTCTCTAGATTCAGTTGGTTATTCCTTTTAAAATCCAAATCTGAAGTGCTCAATACTTTTAAGCATTTCAAAGCAACTGTTGAAAATCAATTCTCTAAACAAATTAAGTTCCTTAGAACTGATTGTGGTGGAGAATATACTTCAAATTTCTTCACTGAATTTTGTTCCACTCATGGCATTACACATAAGTTTTCCTGTCCTCATACCCTTCAACAGAATGGCATTGTTGAAAGAAAACATAGACACATCATTGAGAGTGCTCTCACACTTCTATCTCATGCTAGCCTAACTATTACCTAATGGTCTTATGCAGTCACCACTGCCATACATCTTATAAATAGACTGCCAACACCTAAACTCTCACACAAATCTCCTTGGGAAAAGCTCTTTCACAAAACCCCAGATTTAACCCATCTCAAAACCTTTGGTTGCTTGTGTTTTCCCTATCTCAGACCATATAATCATCACAAACCCCAACCTAGAACTACTCCTTGCATTTTTCTAGGTTACCCTGCTCATACTAAAGGCTATATTTTCCTAGACCCTGTCACTCATAGAACCTATATATCTAGACATGTTCTTTTCAATGAAATTGAGTTTCTGCATCATCTCTCTCTGCATTCCAATTCAGTTGTTCCACCAGAACCAGTCACCTCTTAATTTGACTCTTTACCTTGGTTACTGGTCATGATGCATACTTGTACTCCTGCACCTCTTCCTCATGCATCTTGTTCTCCCATTGACATTACACAAGCCATTACACAAGCCCCTGTCTCTCCCATACTGCCCAATATAGCCTTGACATCACCTCCTTCAGTTGAGCCTACCTCAAGTTCTCTCATTACTTCCACCACATTTGCACAACCTATAGAACCACCTCTCTCAGGTTCTCATCCTCCACCATTTTCTATCATTCCTGCCATACTTAACAGTCATCCCATGCATACCCGTTCCAAGCATGACCTTTTCAAAACCCAAATTGTTCCATACCATCACCACTGACTATAATCACACAAAACCACCCACCTACCAAATTGCCTCCAAATATCCCCAATGGTGCACTGCCATGGATGAAGAGTTCTCAGCTCTCCAAAGACAGCATACTTAATCCCTGGTACCTCCACCCATTGGCAAAAACATTGTTTGATACAAGTGGGTTTTCAAGCTCAAAAGAAACAGTGATGGTTCCATTTCTCATTACAAGGCAAGACTGGTAGCAAAAGGCTTCCACCAACAGTATGGGATAGATTTTGAAGAGACTTTTAGTCCAGTTGTCAAACCTCTAACTGTTAGACTTATCCTTGCTCTTGCAGTGACTTACAATTGGCCTCTTCGACAGCTTGATGCAAAGAATGCATTCCTTCATGGGGTTTTGAAAGAAGAGGTGTACATGATGCAACCTCCTGGTTATGTGGCTTCCAACCTGCCTCACCATGTATGCAAGCTTCAAAAATCCATTTATGGACTCAAGTAGGCTCCTTGAGCCTGGTTTGAGAGTTTCATAACTCAACTGCTCAATCTGGGCTTTCAACCCTCCTCAGCTGATTCCTCTTTGTTCACTTACAAAGATGGCCCTGTCATTGCATTCCTCTTACTGTATGTTGATGATATTGTACTCACAAGCAACAATTCATCATTTATCACTCAGTTAATTCTCAATCTCAACAAAGTGCTTGAACTCAAGGATATGGGCACTCTGAGTTATTTTCTTGGCTTACAAATCTAGAGATCTACCAAGGGCCTCACTGTCACTCAAACCAAGTATGCTACAGATCTCCTCATCAAGCATAACATGGTTCATTGCAGTCCCTGCAAAACTCCTTGTGTACCAAATGTTAGACTCTCTACAACATGTGGTCAACCCCTAGCTGATATTCATTCCTATCGTAGCCTTGTTGGTGCTCTGCATTACTTGACTTTTACCAGGCTTGATATCTCCTTTGCAGTTCATCAAGTCTGCCAATTCATGAATGCTCCCACAGAAATTCACCTCACTGCAGCAAAACACATCCTGAATTACATTAGAGGCACTCTTGATCATGGCCTTTTTTACACACCAGGCCCCATATCACTCTCTGCTTTCTCTGATGCAGATTGGGCCGGTGATCCCAATGATAGGCGATCCACTTTTGGCTTGTTAGTGTTTCTTGGTCATAACCCCATTACCTGGTGTGAGAACCACGACCCTTAACCCAATGCAAAGGCCTAAACATGATTCTCAAAATGGAGACTTTTACTGTTTTCCATCCTAATCACTAGGGGATATTACAATGGAGTCGCCACCTAACTTTTATAACAAAAAGCTAAGAAAAAAGTACTATCTTTTATTGATTAAATAAATAATATAATTGTTTCGAAAAGAAACAAATTACAATATTTTGCCCTAGATACAATCTAAGAAAACAAAATACAAGGCTTTGGTCCTAAATACAATCTAAAAAAGAAAGTAAATAGGATAC
>OU015768.1:17425458-17678480 GCA_907173295.1 Fagus sylvatica | reverse complement strand
AAAACCCATCAACAAAAAGCAATGAGTGCCTCTGACAAGCTATTTCAGAGGAGAAGAGAGCCTTATCCTGACATTAGGGAAAGGTTATAATCATTTTTACTTATGCTATACTCTCTTTGACAAAACATGTCATAGAGGACTAATACTAAAAACTAATAGGCTTAAGAAAACCATAATCTCGGTTTTCCCATGAGATTAAGCCATGCTAATCATCCTATATATAGAGGACTGACTGCATTCTTAAGGCATCAGATCCATCAGACCCATTAGCTTCAGCCAGACCAAGAACAACCCTTCCAACAACTCAAGAAATTACCATAATTAAAACCCAAGAGAAAGGATTTTCTCTTAGATTCTCCAAGGGAGAACCTCTGAAAGAGGATGTTTCTGAAATCATTTTCAACTTAGAAATACCAATTAAAACCCAGAAATACAGCCCCCATCCGAAAGGATTAGGATTTATCATTAAAATCTCCTTTATTCCCAGAAAGCTCTCCTGGCAGATGTCTGGGCAGAATTTCCTGAAATGCCTTATAAGGACCATAATGGTTCTCCACCATTAATTTAGCTCCACAAAAGGGCCCAAACACATTCTTCCCCCACCCATATGCATGTCTCTACGGGGTTGACTCTCTCCTAACAAGTCAACCCTCTTTTAGTTTCAACAAAACTTATTACTGTTCGAAACTCTTCTGGCAGATGTCATCAGCAGTGCAGAAAACCCATGTTTAAATTATGATGATCAAAGTTACGTCGTTTCAAGTTCGATTCAACTGAGGGACAGTGAGAGGCTCGGCCCAAAACTGTTCTTTGGATTTCTTCATCGGTAATGACACTTTGGGTAAATTTCCTTTAATCCTTATTCATATTATTTTTGGGCTTTAGTGACTTTGGCTTTCGAATATTCTTGAGAAGTGTCCCACTAGCCCTTGGGCCAAACTTTGGGCCCTCGGTTGAGTTTTGGGTTCGACTACCCCTTTTCTCTATATCGAAGTCCATGTCGTGATCGCCCTCGGCACGCCACGTGGCATTGTTACAAAAACACCCCTCACATTTCTGGCGACTCCACTGGGGAGTCGAGATTAACACTTCCAAGAAGAAAGATAGAGCTCAAGAGCCATGCCTCTTAAACCACGACAAAGAAGAAAGCAAAGGGAAGTTTCAGCCCACATGGAACACTCCCAAGCTGAATCTGCAGTCAATGTACAGGGACAAAACCCGCCACCACCACCTCCAAGTGATCCAAACCCGGAGCCACCACCAACAAACCTGCTGCTGGAACTGATACAGAGCTTGCAGCAGAACCAGAGTGAGCTGGCAGAAGCTATCAAACAGCTCAAAGAAAAGGATGCTGGTACAAAAACTCCTCCTCAAAACGAAGGTGGAGACCAGGAAAAACCTCATGAAGACTCAGGATCACACCAAAAGGAGGCTACCTTTGTGACAATGTCTGACATAGCAGACTTGCTCAAACAAGAAAGGGAAGAGCACCACTGGGGAGTCGAGAAAGCACTTCCTAATGACGAAGGCAAGATCATCACCTTCCGGATCATAGTCCCTATCTTGGGGGCTATCTCCTCAAAAAATCAGCAACATCAGTCACATCTCTATGCTTATATCAAGAAGTCATTGTGGACTTCAGCTATATCCTTATGATTGCTATGGAAGCATCCACGACTTGATCTTTGACACGGGTTTCATCCGGAACTTCTTGCATATTGGAGGCATTTTCAACAATTTTTGCTATAACTTCATCGGCAACTTTTACTACAACATCATCAGCAGCTTCTGCTACGACACCGTAAGCAGCTGCTGTAACTCCAGCAACAATTCTTTTCACTAAATAAGTTTCAAGTAATCTTGTAAAGTGTTCAAACATAAAGTCAACATAGAAGCACGCATTTACAAGCTATTGTGCAACATTTTTTCCAAAGATCCGAGCTTCAAAAATGGCATTATGGCTATAATTTTCCACATGTGCCAAGCATACAGCAGAGGAGAGTCAGCATGGAGCCTTTTATGTACACACCAAGCTTAAGGTATGCTGAGCAGCTGCCATATTTCTTCCATAAGGCTTCTAAGAACCGGACTCCTCCTTGTGGCACCCGAAAGCCATGGAATTCAACTTTTACATCATCGAAGATCCAAAAATATTCAGCATGATGAGAACTAACCGACATCTGGTCGAACTCTCGGAAAAAAGGCATCCATCTCAGCAAATACAGATGATCCCTGTGTGGCAGACCTGGCAGCAGACAACAACCCTGGCTGACCTCTAATGGCAGACTCCACTGCTGCAGTCTGAAGTCTTCTTTCTTCCTCTGCAACAGTCTCATTGCCGCTTCCAGCTGCAGAGAAATGAGAAAAAGAGGAAAGATTCAGTTAAGCAAGCATAATTATGCAAAAGTCAAAGCGAAGAAAGTAAACAAGTAAGTAAAATGTTTATTAATACTCCTTTACTAAAAAGCTATGCTAACTGCAATTTGTTCTCAAGATAGCTTGGCTAAGTCATTCGGGGGAACAACAACTGAGCATTAACTCAGGTTCACCCAACGGGGAACAACAACTGGGCATTAACCCAGGTTCACCCAACGGAGGACGACAAATGGGCATTAACCCATGTCCACCGGTTTACCTAATGGACCCGATGGCGAACAACAACTGGGCATTAACCCAGGTTCACCAAAGGGAGGACGACAAATGGGCATCAACCCATGTCCACTGAGCTCAGCCAATTAGGCCTGGATGGTGAACAACAACTGGGCATTAACCCAGGTTCATCGGAAGGGGGACGACAAATGGGAATCAACCCATGTCCATTGAGCTCGCATTTTATACCAAATGGAGAACAACAACCGGGCATTAACCCGGGTTCACCGGATGGAGGACAACAAATGGGAATCAACCCATGTCCATACACAATGGGAGACAACAAATGGGAATCAACCCATGTCCACCAAACTCATTTTATTGGGGGTATGCAGCCACAAAACAGTGGGCAAAAGATGGGAGGAAACTTACAAAACCCGCTGGTGCTGGGCTCACAAAATCATGAAAGGGTGTGACTACAATGTGGTGGACGATAAATGGGAATCAACCCATGTCTATTAGGCTCACCTAATTAAAAGAAGTTATGAAAACAGCAAACGACGGGTAGTAAGTCACTCTATCTCTACTGGGCTCATGCTTCCACAACAGCAAGTTTGGAACTACCAAATGGCAAACAATAAATGGGCATCAACCCATGTCTGCCAGACTCACACAGTAAACAACAACAGCAAAAGATAGCAAATGGGAATCAACCCATGTCTATTATATCTATCAAGATTTGGCTTTATGGTCATAGGCAATAAATGAGTATCAACTCATGTCTAAGCAATCCATGATCAACAAATAATAAATTTGCACATATGAGTTTTATGCATAACAAGCAAATAGTCAAGTTTTGCCTATACATTTCAAGAAATCTCTGCCATCAAGTAACAGCAATGGCAAAATACTATTTAGAAGCCAATACCTGTTTTGGTTGGGCTTGTCTGAGCTGCTACAGGAGCAGTGACCTCCATATCTGCTGCCTGAGCACCAGCCATATTATCTTCTGCATCGGCCCAGACTTCATCATAGCTATCATGGGTATCTGCTATGTCCACATCATCTACAGGGCCCTGGGCCAATTCCTCTTCTATAATTGGAACACCACTGTCAGGAGTGACATCTGCCTGAACTGGTTCTTCACTGGCAGCAACTTCTGCAGGTTCAACATGAGTCATATCTGCATTAAAATCAACATCAATCACAAGATTCTCATCAATTGATATGCTCTCAACAAAAATATTACCTTCTGGGACCTCAGGGATGTGTACAGAAACCTCTTCACTGCCAGGAACTTCTCCAACAGCTGCTGGTGCAGTCTCACTTTCCTAAACAGTTGCTGTAGCAGACATAGCAGCAGTTATGATTATAGGTGTAGGAGCTGTACCACCAAATTCACGAAGGGGACTTGAGGGTGTTGATACCCTTACTGTGACTGAAGCCGTCCTCTCAGAATCTGTAGACACTAAGCTTCCCCTTCGAGCTCTCCGAACATATTGGCGGGTGGAAGGACTTGAATCAAGTAAAGAAGGGTCTACATGGCTGCCACTCCCAGAAAGACCGCCTTGTGCAGTCCCACCACTGCTGGTTATGGTAATTGGTGTGGTCTCAACAGCTCTCATAGCAATGGTAACAACTCCAACAGTTGTATGTTCATCAACAATCCTCTCAATAGAGCTGAGGTTACTGGCAGATGCAAGGGGAACATCATCAAAAGAAGCTTCTACAGCTTCCAGTTCATCCATGGACACTACATCTTCTTCAGTACTGGCCTCTGCCACCATACCCTCTCCCCCAGAAAAAGCACCTGAAGCAGTGCTCTCATCAGCAGAGTTAACTTATGCTGCAACAATTTCTGCTTCAGAGACAGTCTCTATTGCATCAATCTCAGCATCTTCATCTTCAATTTCTTCTGCAGCAGCTCCAGAAGAGCTACTCCTGTCACTTTAAGACAATGAGCTATCATACTTCTATTGGGTTCATTCTTGATGCCACAAATAGTAAACGACAAATGGGCATCAACCCATGTTTGCTAGGCTCGAACATTCTTGGTGCCACAAATAGCAAATAACAAATGGGCATCAACCTATATTTGCTGAGGCTAACAACATGGTGCCACAACTTGACAGATGGTTGAATTCCTGCCAAGTCTACATAAAATAAAAGTGTGCTGTTTCATTATATGGCAGGAAACAAGTTTTGAGAATTCTCACCTATACCTGCTGGACTCACACTAAACAAATACTCCAACGAGTCATACTACAATGGCAAGCAAACAAATAAAAGTTAAGCCTACACATCTTGAGATAAGTTATTCTATTTATCTTATTGACTCTTCATGAAAAATATACCATATGAAGCTCATTAGTTTTCTAAGAAAACGCAACACATGAATCTTATTGATTTTCAAATGCTTGTTTTATTACAAAAGCATAACCAAAATACCATATTATTGATTTTTATGCAATCAATATTGGATATGTGCAACAAAGGCAACAAGAAACTAACGGGAAACTAGTTTACCTGTTTTTGTTGTTGGGCTTATATCATTTGCTGCAGGGTTTGTCACCTCTAGATCAGGAATTTCGGCTTGGGTATTTTTGGTCTCTGGCTATCTGCCAAAACAGTATCATAGCTATCACAAACATCTGCTATGCTCTTAACATTTTCCATGGAAGCATTTGGGCCCGAATCTTGGGCATGAATTTCTTTTATGATGAGAGTCTAGTCTGTAGCAGAAAATTCATCTGTTGTAGACATTTCAGTTCCAGTTGAAGCCATATCTGTGGCAGGAGCAATTTCAATAACCGGAGTCTCTTCCGTAACGCAAGCTTCATTGACATTGATTCATTGGCCAGCCAACTGCTTTTCTACAGATGTCAATAGGAGTCTTTTGTGTCTCCAAACATCTCTTCCTCCATATGGATTTATCTTGAAACAAGTAAGGAAACACACTCCTAACAACTCTTACAACCAAAAATACTCCGAATGAGGGAAGAAAGCTTTATGGGAGTTACTATCATCAAAAGTTTCACTCACATTGAATTCAACATTATTAGTAGCTTCTGCTGCAACACCATAAGCAGTTTCTGTTGTAACTGCATTGGTTTTTACTGCCGTAACAGTATGATCTCTACAACTTAATCAACAACTCTTGACGTAACATTAGCAAATCCTGCTGCAATTTTGTTAGCGGTTCCACTTGCAACATTATTGGAAGTGTCTACAGCAACATCTTGAGCGGCTTCTGCTATCATATCATCAAAAATTTCTGTTGAAGTTTCAACACAAGCAAGTGCTGTAGTAGCCCTACCAATAATTTATGCTGCAATTATAATACAAGTTTCTGTTGGCAGCTTCTGCTACAATCTCTTCAACAACCTCTGCCGCTACCTTTTCTTAAATTATAAATGGAAATTGTTCAAGCAGCCGCGACCAAAGTTTACCTTAAAATGAGCATAGACGCACACCTCCATCACAATAGGAGTGTCACTAATCTCACTTACTTTACATGTGGTCCACAACAAGTGAAGTAATTACCATTCATTTAAAGAGATCATACATGACAATAAGCAAAGCATTGAAAAGTCTCTTGGTAAGGATATCCTACATAAAGAGGTTAGTACCTAGCCCAACATCTATGACTTCTATTTATTCTCTACTCTTGAAGAATTGGGTATCTTTTGTTGGTCCACCAAATGCCAATACTACAAATCATTTCCAAGTTGTCTACCACATGTGCATCAATACTTGGAAAGCTTTTTCAACTTTATCTAGATTCGAACAAAACAAGCAATAGAGGCCTTGTTAACTCATGATATGGGGGCTAAACAACTCGTTTATCACACCAATCAAGAATGTCGAGACTTTCTACTTGGGGGCTATAAGGGCATGTCTGGCTCTGATTTATGCTCTTCAACATCTTCAGCATTATTTCTTGGCTTACAAAAAGATATGATAAAATATCATCTGTTCAAAAGTCTGTTGCAACGTCCTGTTCATTGTGCCAAACTTACATCGCATCTGCCATGACTATCTGGATGTGGGATTATCTTTGAAGCACCAGAAGCAGTAAAAAGGCAGGTCATATCAGATCTTTTAACCTGTTTTCCTTGTGGGGAATGCTCTTCCATTTCAGGAGAAGCACCCGAGGAAGTATATAAGGTGTTTCTGGCAGACTTAACAAATTTAGCTCAAACTCTAAGTTTGGTCCACTATTGCACCAAGCGATGATAGAATTATCCTCTTGAAACTGAAGAGGCCATAACCATGGCTTTCAAGCTCGATTTCGCATGCTCCAACAAATATGAAGTATATCTCACCGGCCTAACAATCGCCCATGAGATGGGCATCAAGCATTTGAAGGATATTGGAGACTCCAACCTTGTTATTTGTCAAAGCTTGGTGGAGTTCTCACTTGAAGAACCATCGCTAGCGCCAATTAGAACTTTGATTCAGAAGTTATAAGACAAATTCAACGCTTTTGAGATTGACCATGCACAAAGAATTGAAGAACCATTATGTGGAACACCTAGGGGGCCTTAGCAAGGTGTATAATTATTCAAGAGGTAGAAAATAAGTTGCTGAAAGTACATGAGCACACTCGCAATATTGGCAGAAGAACATGTCTCTACAGCAGACTTCAGTGGCTGGAATGCTTTAATCCAATTTAAACAGAGGGCCAGTAGACTTTTGAAACCAAAGTCCACCTTATCCGCACAGCAAACCATGAGGAAGGTCACAACAGAGTTCATCAAAGCATACCACATTTTCCAAGTACAAGTCAACTTGATCCACACATCCTACAAGCTTTTAAAGTATGACTACTTCATGGCATTCTCATACATGGGGGCTAGCCAATTATTATTATTTTTTTTTTTTCATGTCCTACTACATTAAACTTACTCAGCTACGGGGATTACTGTTGAAACAAAAAAGTCTTCCATTAAATCAGAAGATTACTGCTGAGCCTTACAGCAGAAATCGATAAACAATGTTACTGTAGATTCAGTTACCAGCCTTCTTTTATTCGGCCGGAAGCAAAACTATCAAAATTTTGGAGTATCAAATTCATGTCCATCACTAAGGTATTGTACTTCATATACCGTACTCCTTACATGTTCGAGATTCTTCATTCCATGTAAGTTGTGGACTATCTTTACCTTTACATCAAGTCATTTTATGGTTTTTATGCCCCACGACTTGCTATGCTACAATTTTGAGGTTGATTGCGTTCCATATACTTACGGATAATTGCTCCTATGCATTCATATTGCTTGTGGACTCAAGTTGAGCCTTAGCGCGACACAACTACTATTGGATGCAATCTTTCATTGCTTTCTTTGGCTTTCTCATTAAGCCAAATGTTGTTGACTATCCTGCTATCAATGTTTGTTATTGCTGAACAAGCCATCATCAAGATTTGTTTACTGCTACTTGTTGCTGAAAAGTCTGCCACCATAGCAGAAATTGAGTCAGCAGCAAAAAATTTCATTCCTGACTTACTTCATCATCAACACATCCCTTATTGACTTTATGATCATTGATGGGGAATAAAGTTATACATGGATTTCTCAATCAACAATAAGATGAGTTAATTTCATAGTAGAGCTTTCCCATTGGCTTTAAAGTTTCAAGACATATGTCGTACATTCAACAATGAAGCAGCCCTTACAGCAGAAAATTGAGTACCACTGTGGTGTTCACTTGCAATTTAAGAGGCCAAGCTACCATAAGAAGATTATTTCAATTACAAGCCAAGAGTATGTCATTTGACTCTTAGTTCACCCAAAATAAAGAAAGCATGTATGAGCTTCTATCATTTGGAGATCCGTCAACACACATGCCTTCTTAGGTTTTCGTTGAACAAATGGAATCTACCACTGAACGAATTATACACACGGCTGAACTGAGCTGCTCTTTGAAAGAAACATCATTTCTCTTATCTCAAGGATATAGCAGGCAATTCATCAAGTGTGCTTGTCTCTTTACTTCCTCAATATGGAAGGAGCAAAGCCATGCAAATGTGGCCAAGACTAACATTTAGTCGAAAGCCTATCTTCGCCATGGAATGAAATCCAATATTGTTGAATTTCATCGAGACAACTCAAACGCAAATAAAGGAATCTGCTGCAGAAACTATACCACAGACATAATGTTGGTATTTTCTCTAGACCATTTCGCCAACTCAGCCACATGGCTCATGCTAACATCAACGCACAAGATAAGATTGTGTCTTCAAGCCCATCTCTTACATTTCAAAGATCCGCGAAGGCATTCTTAAATGCCTAAGCACTTGGGTCATATTTTTCAAGAATTCAATAACATCCTTGCCACAAAAAGGGAAAACTCATTGCGAACGAAGAAGCGCTAGCTGCCTATGATTCCTCATGAGTATTGCTGTGGTAAACTTCATTCGTGAGCATATCATCACTCAATTTGGCATACTCTACGAGATTATCAATGACAATGTCATTCCATTTGTGAATAACAATATCCGAGAAGTACTAGTGCATTACTTAATCAAGTATTGTCGCACCACGCCTTTCTAGCCGTAAGGCAATGGGCAAGCGAAAGCTATACACTAAAATGCCTATGCAAGATAGTACTCAACTATGGCAGAAATGGGAGCTCTCACTTAGCAGATGCTCTATGGATTTTCCAAAGTCTGCCGAATACCAAAACAAGTTTTGCTCATTCTCTCACTTGTATGTGGTACTAACATTGTTATTTTTGTAGAAATGCTTGCACTATATCAAATACGTAATGCATATATGTTGCCAAAGTTATGGCAACACAAAACACCAATAAGCCTGCTATCAGTAGTATCAGCAGCAGATGGAAAATGCATATGGCAGAAACAAGAGGCAACTGTATTTGTGGCAGAATCAAGCAAAAAAGAATTCCTGCAGACCTAAGTTGTCTTCTTTAAATTCAAAAGGCAACAAAGGATCTCCATAGAATGCAAGATGACCAATTCAATGGTCAAGAATTAGAGGCAGCTATGGCCACATTCTCATCAACAAAGCAAGTCAAATTTCATGATCCGCAAAATGAAACAATTGTCTTGCTCGCACATGTCTCACCGGTAATAGGAGGGTCTCCATCACTAGAAAGGGTCTCTCTACGTCTCCTCGCCGATATCCCTGAAAAAGAAGCCATTGATGGTGAACAAGGAAGAGAAAAAGAAGAAAAAGAGAAGGAGGAGGAAGAAGAGAAGCTAGGGTTTGTTCTTTCTGAATATGTCCTTTGGTTATGAGAAAGCAAATAGTGGCTGAGTTGTGGGGAAACTAACCCGGTGGTTGAGTCTTTAAAGTAGGGAATGATGGCCATTAATTCAGGCTGACCTTGACAATAAGAGCTGCTACCAAGTATAGCCTTCCCACTCCTCCACTACTCTCACAAGAAATAAACCACCACCTTTTTTGAAAAATACCCGCCAAGAAGAAAACTAAACAGTTATTTTGGCTCGCACGTGACTCACCATGGGTAAGTCACGGGCTTGGGGGGCTAAATGTACATGCCCATTTTTTAATTAACAATTTGAATGGACCCCCAATAAAATACTTGGGCTTAATTGATTATTTAATAAATCAGCCCAATAAGCCCAGCCCATTAAAACACCCTAAACAAACTCCAATAAGTTACTTGGGCCTATTTTAAAGTGCTTTGGCACTATTCTAAAGAGCCCACAACCCGAAATACATAGCCCAATCCATTAAGAATACCATATACAGTACTTAATGAACCAGTTGAGCCTATTATAAGTGTCTCGGCACTGTTCACAAGTCCAAAGGAAAACCACATAAAACACATGAACCAAGAGTATGCCTATAATATGATTGTTGAGTTTAAACACCATTGGATCCATGAGGAAGACAGCTGGAGCCCAAACATTAGTCAGCCCAGCACTCAAAATAGCTGAAGACAGCCAATCTGTGGGTCCTATGAGGTCTAAACTCAAGCTGACAAAGGAAAGACTGCATGTCTGCTGCTGGCAGAACCCATACTATGTCCTATTTTACTAAAAAAGAGGAAGGCAGCAGCAAGCCATCCTCTCTAACGTGACAAGAGCAACTACTCCACCATTTTCAAATTGTTCAAGACTCTACAGCTCATCCCAGCTCTCCACTTCATCGGAAGCCATGATTTCTGGTACTGTTCACGCAGCAGATTTCTGCATAACAGCTCAAAGACTACTGGCAGCAACCAAAATGCATGGGAAATGAAGAAATATGATGGAAAACCCATAGCCATGCCCATTCCAGTCCCAAAAGGACTCAGGGAGTAGCTCCCACGGCCCAGACCCGTGAGGAAGCTACTCTCCTTATGTTGATCCGATTTGAGGAGTGTGGTTTGGTGGAGGGGAGTCAGTTCCGAGATTTAGGTAGCCATGGACTGCTGTCATTAGGTCTGCTGGGAGGCACAATGATGAGTTTATGGATGCCAAGTCACAAGAGACATGCATAGACCTTAACCATACATAAAAACCCATCAACAAAAAGCAATGAGTGCCTCTGACAAGCTATTTCAGAGGAGAAGAGAGCCTTATCCTGACATTAGGGAAAGGTTATAATCATTTTTACTTATGCTATACTCTCTTTGACAAAACATGTCATAGAGGACTAATACTAAAAACTAATAGGCTTAAGAAAACCATAATCTCGGTTTTCCCATGAGATTAAGCCATGCTAATCATCCTATATATAGAGGACTGACTGCATTCTTAAGGCATCAGATCCATCAGACCCATTAGCTTCAGCCAGACCAAGAACAACCCTTCCAACAACTCAAGAAATTACCACAATTAAAACCCAAGAGAAAGGATTTTCTCATAGATTCTCCAAGGGAGAACCTCTGAAAGAGGATGTTTCTGAAATCATTTTCAACTTAGAAATACCAATTAAAACCCAGAAATACAGCCCCCATCCGAAAGGATTAGGATTTATCATTAAAATCTCCTTTATTCCCAGAAAGCTCTCCTGGCAGATGTCTGGGCAGAATTTCCTGAAATGCCTTATAAGGACCATAACGGTTCTCCACCATTAATTTAGCTCCACAAAGGGCCCAAACACATTCTTCCCCCACCCATATGCATGTCTCTACGGGGCTGACTCTCTCCTAACAAGTCAACCCTCTTTTAGTTTCAACAAAACTTATTACTATTCGAAGCTCTTCTGGCAGATGTCATCAGCAGTGCAGAAAATCCATGTTTAAATTATGATGATCAAAGTTATGTCGTTTCAAGTTCAATTCAACTGAGGGACAGTGAGAGGCTCGGCCCAAAATTGTTCTTTGGATTTCTCATCGGTAATGACACTTTGGGTAAATTTCCTTTAATCCTTGTTCATATTATTTTTGGGCTTTAGTGACTTTGGCTTTCGAATATTCTTGAGAAGTGTCCCACTAGCCCTTGGGCCAAACTTTGGGCCCTCGGTTGAGTTTTGGGTTTGACTACCCCTTTTCTCTATATCGAAGTCCATGTCGTGATCGCCCTCGGCACGCCACGTGGCATTGTTACAAAAACACCCCCTCACAGGTCTCAATGTCGTCACTCAAGCCTTCGTTGGGCACATTGGCTCCATAGAATGAGCTGCCTACTCTTACGTGTATACAGTCATTGTGAGGTTGGCAAATGGCATCCTGGTATGTCTTTAGCATTAATGGTTTCATTGGTTTGGTTTTAGTTTCATATATATATATATATATATATATATATATATATATATATATATATATTAAAGTCCAAGTCCTATATTGCTTAGACGAAAGAGTTGGTTCACTATAGCCTCATATATAAAATGAAGTTTATGTTAGCTAGAGTCCCAAGAAGAAAAAAGGAAATTACTACTCTCACTGGATGTAATCTTTCTTACTTCAAAATTAATCAATGAATGTTTTATTTAAATGATTTAACATAATATCATTCAACAATTACATTGTGGTATAAACAACATCCTAGATTAGGCATACTCTTTAGGGGAAAGAATTATGGGTGTGGTATCAGGTTGAGAGAGGGAGGCAATAAGGGGGTATCTAAGTAAATTTAACTGAAGAAAAGGGAAATCTTGTCAGTTAACTAGTTGAGGATCATGTGCAAAGCATGTGATTGTTGAATTTAACCTTTGTTGGATGTTGAATTGCAATTTACAAGATTTGATGCAATTAGGGTGGTGATTGCAATAGTTTGGGATGCAATGTGTTTGCTAAATGTAACCTATGTTGGACGATGGAGTGTTATTTACTTATTTACAAGATTTGTTGCGATTAGGGTGGTGATTGCTAGATTTTTAGTTTGGGATGCAAAGTGTAAGTACCATAATAATTTAGGGTAGATTAGGAAAATTAACCCTTAAAATCCCAAATTTTAAAATAAGCCTTACTTTTCAAAAATAAGTTATTCCAAATGACACTTAATAAACCAATATGCTTGTAGCCCAATTGGCACTTTCTCCAATCCTTGTGTCGTGGTGCCTTCCCCCCTATAAATAAGGAGGAGGAGGAGGAACAAGAACAACATTATGTTGTGTAGTCCACAATAAAATCTTGACAAATGGAGATTAAGATTGATAGATCAACGGCTGCTAAGCGAGAGTATGAGATCAAAGAGGTAAAGATGAACCATAATGCTAGCAGAGGAAAATCAACCCTTAGCAGACTTAGAGAATAGGAAATATTGAGAAATGAAGAGAAGAAATTGAGAAATAGAGAGAAAGATCTGAGAGTAAAAAACCTGTGAAGCAAACAAAACTAAAACTAGATGAGAATAAAGGTCAACTTGACCCATCAACTTGATTCGACCTGCCGTGTTACGATTTGAATTCGGGTTTACCTTTTTTTTCACATGTCTAAAAAACATTTATCCATACCCACTTTTATCCTTTAAGTTCGAGTAAGTCAACAGGTGTGGATCCAACTTTGCCAAGTCTAGGATTAATGGAGAAAGAGGTGACTAAACTTTCCTAAATTATACGATATAAAGTGCAGAAGATGCTCCCCTTTTAGGAAGGGAGAAAACACTTGTCACAAATTACTTTCGATTCATTACCCATACTTGGGAATGGAGTAAAATTTTCATTAGAGATGCAAGACCTTAACAAGAGATATGAAAATTTTCATATTTAAACCTATTAGATGCTTCCAAGCTCATTATTAAGGGAAATTATTAAGTTTGTCTGACGAAGTCCTCCCACTCAAGGGGTGGGCCCTAATGTGGGACACGAGTATGACCCACACCCACTGTGGGAGGAGGAATATATGACTCCACTCGACAGACCCTATAATTTCTCTATTAATAGGAAGATAAAAGCATCACCTTAAGCCAATTTGCTCTTCTTTTTATAGGCTATGCAAATCCCCATACCTTACCTAGAGTTCTATAAAAATTCCAAAATATTAGGCACTTAAATAAAATGCAATTTTTACCAAATTAACTCAATTGATCTAGGCACATCTCAACTGCATATTCTACATTAAACTTCTATTTCAAGGTTTATATGGTTAGAAATACTTGAATAGAAGGTTTTGAATTTCATATTTTAGTTTAAATTATTAGGTCTTTTTGTTAGAGTAAAATCCTTAAAAATCAATCTTCATGTGTTATTAAATTAATATAAAGCAATTTATATTAACGATTGTAACTCAAATCCCTTGGTTTTTAAAATTCTCAAATCCAAGCACACCCTTAGGAAAATCTTGCCAATCTTTTTTTTCTCCCTAATGCTTAATAAGATTCCAGCATAGACATTCTACCCCTAAGTCACCTAAGCCAAGGCCCATGGGCATGTAATTATTGTTAAAAATTGACATTTTATGTAACAAATGAGCCAAAATATACACAACTGCTAATATATGCAAATCAGCCACAAAGCACAACTGAAGTACTGAACCCATTAATATAGAAGTGGTAAATTTGTAACAACAAATGATTAGGCAAACAAAACAAAGACAATCACATTGCTGCTCAAAACACAATGAAAATTAAAAAGTATCCAGTGAACAGGTGGCCAATATGCTACTACGTGTAGGTTTGAGGATGTAAGGTGAAAAATCCATGCTTTGAGGTCATACAGCGTTGCTGTTCGGAGTGGGTATTTGACGGCCGCAGATATTCACTGCGACGTGGCAGCGTCAGCGTATTTGACGTCGTTTTAGCGCGCCTGTCCAGTTAATCTACCTACAAAAAACAGATAAGCCTCATCCATACAAAAACAAAAATGGGTCAGAATCAGAGTGAAATTAAAGACAAAAATTGACGACAAGGGGACAAAGAAAAAGTCCTTGGTACATATTCACCAATTATTTGTAATTGATGCTTTTCGCCATATATGAAAATAGTATGAAAATTGCGTTTTCAGATTCTTATCATCCACCCGAACGTAATCCTATAAAACTTAAGTAGAGGTAGGAATTTTAGCTATGGATGATGTGGGAGAGAAGAAAAAAAAAAAAAAATCTAAACCCTTAAAAACTGGATCTTTTATTGGGTTCGGGTAAAACTTAAAATTGAGTAAATACTAAGATATATATATATATTTTTTTTGACAATAGCAAGCTTTTATCCTACTTTAGGGAATTGAACCTGGACGTCTTTCTTGGAAGACGCCGGAAATTACCACCAGGCCACAAGGCCTGGCTTAATACTAAGATATATTAATTCATTCTTTGTAATACAAAAAGTATTACTATTATTTTAACTCGATATAGCTTATTTGGTAAGTGTTTTAAAAGTCTTTCCAACACTATCCACTAAAAAAACTTGCTTGATTCACTGTTTTTGAAAACTCAGTTTAAAAATCATGTCCCAAAAATACTTTTCAAATGAGTTTTTGGAGAGTACCTATTTTGTGTTTTTAGAATTTGTTTGCATTAATTGTTTGAAAATGTGTGTTTTTAAAAAATAACGATTTTAATATATTTGTTTTGAAAAACAATCACACTTAAGTGTTTAGTAAAAATGTTTTGCAAACATTCGTATAATGATGGTGCTAAGGTTCAAATTATCAAAAAAAAAAAAAAAAAAGTTGTGTTTTGAAGGTTATTTTGTAAACTTTATTATTGTTAGGATTTATACTAAAATAAATAAATTATCATTAGGCTTACTTTAAAGAATTAATTTTAATGTTTTTTTTTTCTTTTCTTTTTTTAAGGTTTGTTTTAATTATTTTGTTCTTTTTCCAATTTTTATATCGAGTTATATTATCATTTTTTAAGCTTTAAAATTTATAAGGGTTTTAAAAAAAAGTCGAATAAAACCTGATTTTGGAGTGAGACTTAGAGCGATCGCACACCTCGCACATACCTAGGACCACCCCTACCTTCCTGAGAATAGAGGTTTTCAGACATTCGAGTAACAAAAAACGAAACTGAGGTTGCCAAGCTTCGCACAGTGGCATGAGGGTAGAGGCTTCGGTCCTAAGTAGTAGTGTGAGTGGGTTTGCTAAGAGGCTTTGGTCCCAATTTTTATATAAAGTTATATTATCATTCTGTCAAATTATATTTTGGTTCTGACTTTGGTCGAGTGCGGTTTTTTTTTTCGGTTGTTGATTTGACAAGATTGAATGGATTTTGCCAATTTGAAGACGAGATTTTCCATTTAATTTATTTCCCATCCTTTCCCAACCCCTCCATTCTCACCAACTCATTATCATTATTGGTTGTTTGTTCTTTTTGTTTGTTTGTTTTTTTTTTTTTCATTAGAAATTTGAACTAGAGATATGTTTCAGATATGATTAGATATATATTTTTTTGGCTATGGGTTTCCATGGAAATGTGTTCTTATTGCTAATGTCTATTGAGTGATCTTGTCGTTAACCGTTTTTTTTTTTTTTTATATGGCTTTGGAATTTGGTATTTTTTTATTCTTCTTTTGTCATGTGTTCTTGCTTCCAGGTTTTTTTTGTTGTGTGGAGTGAGTTGATTTTGCTGTGCGAGTGGGTTTGAAGTCAGTGTAGATTTGGGTTTTGACCCATTGATTTTGTATTTGAATTGTGTAGGTTTAGGTATAATTTATTTGCCAAAATTTGCGGGACATCTAGATCTAGTCAAAGTTATACATCAAATCATGTTACTAGACTTGAGGAAAAAAAAAAAAAAAAAAAAAAAACTTCAAGACGGCACCTCCTAGGATTCTTGGAGGGTTAGAATAACAGTTATGACTTATCGGTTTCTTTTAAAACCAACAAGTAAGATACTATTATTATCACGTCTAGGTAAAGAAACTACTCTAATCCCGCTCCAATTGACCAAATCAAAATGTTTAGCCTGAAAGTTGAAATACTATAAAATTAAAATATGTAATTTATAATTTAACTTTACTTTTATTATACACTATTTTTAATAAACAAGTACAGAGTTACGTATGAATGTCAAAAGAGGGAATGGCCCAGCAAACAGTTGGTCGGGGAAAGTGATGGCCATAGAGTGTGGGCAAAGGCGTAGGCACTAGTTGTAGTAGTAATACTTGAGCAATGGAGTGGCATTCATTGTCAAGCACAAATGTGAATGGGCGGCGTGTCTTATTAAATTCTCACCTAACACTCTCAGTAAAAATCAAGCAGAAATACGGAATGTGGTTGAATACACTTATCGTGATTCCATAAAGTTGAAAATTTTGAAATTCGTTTTTAATGCATCAAATTTATAACTTTTGTAATTTAATCGATAAAAAATTTAAAAATATCAAATTTATTTATTTATTTATTATAATATAAATTGAATATTTAATAGGTGAAGTGCTTACACGTAGATTAAAAATTGAGAAAATTTGTTTGATTAGTTTATTAGTATGATTTTACTATTTAGTTTTTACACACTTTGATCATAATTTATAACCAATTTTTTTGTTTTTTGGTTTATTTGTTTTTTAGCTAATCAATATTGTCGGCAATCATTTGTTGGTTTGCATGGTTTATAGTCAATGGTCTAGTATTAAGAATTATGGACCTAATATTTGTAGTTAATGGTCTAACTTTTGTGATGATAGTCTATGTGTAGCCTTATTTTTAATAAAATCTTATTCAATTTTTATTATAATGATGTCATATTTTAGAGTTATTAAAACTTGAATGAAATTAATATAAAACTCAAATTCAATGTTAATTTCAAAGATAAGTAAATTAAACTACATATATTAATAAAACTTGATTCATAAGTCAATACAGTGATATAGTTATATTTAATTGAAAATCTAAAATTCAATACCTAAACATTAATGTCATTTTAAGTATTTTAAAAGCACGTCAATTTTGAATTTTGATGTACCAAAATGGAATTTCAATTTTCAACTCCAAATATTACTGACAAAGACTAATTTTAAAAAAGAAAAGAAAAAAAGAAAAGAAAAAAAAAAAAAAGAAGAAGAAGCGAGAAATCAGAAAATACAAAAAGTTGCAGAATCTCCTTTACGTTTTGTAGTTGAGATTTGAGAGTGGGGGCGGACAATCCAAAAAGCCAAACCACACAACTTCAGTACCATAATACCATGTCCATAAGACTTAGTACCATGTCCACAATAAGACATAGTAGTAAAACAAACCAGCTCAACTGAAGGGGCAATAAGACACAGTAGTAAAACAAACCAGCTCAACTGAAGGGGCGTATTTGAATTTGATATCATTTTGGCGGGAAGCCGGAAGGTCTGGAACGACGGCGTTATGGAGACACCTCAATCTTCTTCTTCTTCTTCTTCTTCTGAATCGAGCTTTCGTGAACTAGACGATGTGTTCCTCCAGGTATATGTGAAAATATGGAATTTTATTTATTTATTTATGGAGATACATACAAATACAAATACAATACAAAAACAAAAAAAGTTTGAAATTGTTTTTGGATGGTGGATGATGATATTGGCTTTAAGATTTGAATAAAATTTCTGTGCTTTGTAAAATTGTAAAGATTGCTGTGTTTAATTTCTCGGATTAGTTTTTCAACGAAATTATGTTCATTTCTGGGCTAACAGGAATGAGAATGGGGTTAGGTTCATGTTATGTGTGTGTGTATTTCATGATTTCTAGTTTCATTCCGGTTATGCATAGATTATGGTTAAGCCAATGAGTTCTTTATTCCATTAGAGGTGAAGTCGTGGGTTCAAGACTCACTGCGTGTTTGTGTTTAACTTTTTAATAAATAAAAAAACGCATAGATTGTGGTTAGTCTTTAGACTGTAGTAGTTGTTGTTGTTGTTCTCTTTTTATTGATGGTTTACTTTTGTGGTATCATTATCATACAGACTCAAACAAGAATATGGCTTGGGGAAGTCTTGCAGATAAGATTGGATGAGCAGATGACTATTTCTGATTTACTTGCTGATGGGGAACTGCTGTATGTCCTGTTTAATTATCTCTCTTGGATAATGGATATTACATGTAAACTTTAATATGCAGCGAAACACGATATGATTAATATCAAATTTGTTCAGAACCAGTCAAATAATGTTGTCCAGGATGTACAGATTGACAATTACGAAATAATATAGCTATTGTAAAGTGTTGATTTGAAAATATAACCAAGAGGCAATGATAATTTTTTTATTGTTTTATTATCTATCTCTGAGATACTATTTATATGTTGTTCTAAAGATTTCAATATTTTTTCTTCTTTGGTTTTATAGGTTTGAAGTGTCAAAAGTAGTGTGGAAGATGTTGTTGACAAATCATAGGGAGCTAAGACATGTAAAAGCATATAGAAATGAGCCATTTGCTTCTAGGAGGAGCAGTGGGAGGTATATGCCCTATTCCAATGTTGATTCATTTTTGAAGGTAAGCTTGGCCTCTCCCCAAGGAAAAAGAAAAGTATTTGAGTATTGATTAGTGAAATGGTGAATGTTTTGAGTATTGAGGCATTTTAGCCTTAGTATGTTCTTCTCTCTCTCTCTCTCTCTCTTCCTTCTTTGGTGCATTGTTACTATTAATGGGTACCGTTCATACAGCCCTTACACAGCAGGCATAGCAGATGTTAGCACAAACGGTAACTGGTAGTAAATAAGAACTTCAAACAAGGAAAGAAGCAAAAATGAAGACTTAGCAACTAGCAGGAAGTTGGGGGAAAAAGAGAGATTTTTCATAGCTTTATAGGTTGCTATAATATTTCATTCCTTTATGATTTTACCATCCTTGAATCTCAATCTATAGGGGAAAAAATGTCATCTTCCACTAAATTGGGCTGTGAAGCCAATATTTCCAAAGTAAAAAATTGATTTAAAATTCTGTAAATCTTTAGTTGTTTGAAAGTTAAACCTGACCTTGTTGTGTTTGTGTCTACATCAGCTGGTTGTTTTACATGGTCACAGCCTTCCTATAAAAATGTTTCTGCTACATGGTTTGGAACCATGAAAATGTTGCACATTTGAAAGCACTTAACAGAAGATATTAAAACGTGGGTAATTTATTTGATGACTATACAAGGAAGTGAATGGGCTAATATTAAGGTAGAAGTACAATTCAAAAAAGAAAAAGAAAAAAGGAAAGGTTGCAAGATGAGTTGTCAGTTGTTTAGTTTTGGTTTTAGATCTTCTTGTTTTGACTAGACATTGCTAGATAAAGGTATTGAAATTGGAGAGGTAAATGAACTGACATTTCTGATTTTGGTAATAATGCCAGTACTTCATTAAATAATACGGTTGCCATTTTTGTCAAAAAGGTGGATAGGAAGAAGATAAAAGTAGATAACAAAGGGTAAGCCATGTCTTTGGATGATGGAGAGTGGCCAACAATATGTTTGCAAATTTGGGTTGGACAACCTTAATCTGAAGATATATCCTCTGGGAGAGAGCCTAATCACACACATTATGATTAATTTTTGATTCATGAGTGGGCCTATAGTAAGTTTGTTTTGGATGAATCTCAGCCACTCCCTGTTCAGTAACACTGGAATGGAGAAAATCATGAGTAGAACTACGTATTTTGTTTTAGATGCTTTTTATAACCATATTACTAATACTAGGACATTTCGAACGTAAGAGGTATCCATGTCAGAGATCATTTAGGTATAATATGGAATGCGATATAGATGCCTTTGTTTCATGCATATCTCAAGATCAGTAGGCGAACAGTTATATACATGAAAGCATTCTTCTCTATGGGAGATGCAAAAAAGAAAGCGAGCACATATTCTTTTATGCCAATATTTTGAAATTGAATGAAATTTGGCACCTAGATTGAACTTCTCACTATGCAAGTGTACTTTGATATATGTAGACATATAGCGATTTGATTACAAATGAATGGCTACTACAAATGAACTAGAGTTACATATGAATTAGAGTTACATGAGTTTTTAAAATCTTCTCTGGAAACTGAATTATTATATCAATTTACTCAAGGAAAACAAAATTTTAAACCTCAATTTTTTTTAATTTAATTCAGATAAAGTGTACATATAGTCTTTTCATAACCCAAATGTATCAGTTGATTATTCTACTTCGTTGATTTTTAATGATTTGCTTCTAAACTTTGTAGATATGCAAAATTTTGGGATTGACTGGCATTGACATCTTCTCTCCATCAGATGTTGTTGAGAAAAGAGATACTCGAAAAGTTTGTATGTGTGTACGTTCTTTCTCGAGGAAAGCAAGGTCTAAGCATTTAAGTGTATGGAGTTTATTGTAAAACATATTTCCATATATGCACTTATTCCATATTGAATTTATAGTAAGAGAATGATTGTGTAGAAATATCTTGATAGGTTCCAGATTTTGATATTGTCACATATACGGTAGCTATGCCCACGGATATGGTTGGATGCATTAGGAGAAGCTGGGAGCTGCCTAAGTGCAGCTTTTTGAATTCTGCTAGTTATGACTTGTATAAAGATTCGAGAGAGAAATTCAGACAGGTATGCCCATATTGCTCTTAACTTCCAATTAGCATGTGCTAAAGGAGGAAGAACATAAAGTCTAGATCATGTTTAGAGCTTCTATTTAGTCATAAATCTTTCTGTCTGTTGTATTTTTTAATGCTTTATGCCTCTGCTGTAGAAACATACAATCGCCAACTCCGGAAGAAATTATGACATGCATTTAGAGGACTCTGATGGCACTGAAATTAATCATATGGTATTTCAAAGTGATGGCTCATCTACTAAGCCCTGTTATGATACCACATCCCAGATGAATTTTGATTTAAAAAATTGCAGTGGGGTATTTTCAATGGTTAAAAATGGTACTTTGGCCAAAAGTTTGTTGCAGTTAGATATCCAAAACCAAGAGAAGAGTGATTATTCACATTGTCAATTTGAATCACCATGTACGACAGAATCAGTGGGATCTCTTTGCACACAGCATGGGGAATGTGATCATCCACTGAATAGTTCATTATCTACTTCCTCCATAGATTCACAGATCCACTTAAGTGGTAGAGCTTCTCCCTTAAGAAGTCAAGTCAAACATAGCAATGTAATTTCTGCAATGGACGTTATTTATGATAATTGCAGCCCGGGATATAGTGCTTTCGTTGTGGAGGATTCTATAAATGACTATACACCATCACAGAGTTATTTTGCTGATCAGTTGCATGGAACTGACAGCAGTGACCCTGTATTGTATAATGCATCCTCAAGTATTGATTCTCATGGCTCAAACTCAACCCCAAGGATTTTCGAAAGTGGACCTAGGAGGAGACTTGCTGACATGTTTGATGGCGTCGAAGTATCATCTGCTGGCAGCATGAGCTCTGTGTCAGGTGCAGTGCTAAACTTGGACTCGGAAGATCGATTTGATACAGAAGATGATTCCAAGATTGCCCAATTTCCTGAATTTCAAAATGAAAAGGCTGTCTTCTTGACCAAGAAAACTACTAGAGGATACAAATCGCATGACATTGTAAAATATGAGACCCGGGTGGACAGTTTAACATCTGATTCTGAAAAGGCACATTTTTGCATGGAACTTGAGGATCACGGATCCTCTACCAAGCTTTTCCTACCATACCCTGTTCAATTAAATGTGACTGGTCATCAAGATCATGTTGTTTCATATGACAATGGTGTCTGCATGTCTCTTGTTCATTCAGATGTATATGATAAAGAAAAATTGTCTCAAATAGACTCAGATGCTTTGAAAAATGTGGATCGCGTGCTTCCAAGTCAGTCTCATTTTCCATTTGACTTTGATAAATGGGATCTTAAAGGCAAATGTGCAACTGCTATGATATTGAATGAAAGTGCTGGTCATGGAGCTTCTCTGGTATCTGTTTCAGAGGAGGTTTCACTTGAGGAAACTCTCCTTCGTATGCCAACTAAAGCTTTAGGAGACGCTTTCTGGCTCGAGGATATGAAATCCATTGTCGGAGATAATGACAAGTTATTTAGTTCAATTGTGGTTAATTTGGACCCTAATGCTAAGAACCAGCGAGATAGATATTCTCGAGAAGTTCATCTCAATAATATCCTAGACGGTACATATGATGATTCAATTGCCTCACCCAATACTGTAGCTGGTGAAGCGAGTGAAAAGTGTTCAGCGTTAAGTAGTATAGAAGATGGTAGTTGTTTACAGAATCAGGACATAATTGGAAATATAGGAGGCCGAGTTAAATGCATGTCAGATATGGCAACTGTGGATAACTCTGCTGTCCAACACAATTCTGTCATTCTTTCCAACCTTACTGAACCTACATTGGATGAGGATTTCTGCTTAGCAATAGAATGTTCAGAAAATGTAGGTGGAAAGGGACATCAATCATGTACATCCCTGAAGGATCCTTTTTATTGTTCAGAACATATTGACAAGGTGCACAGCCAAGTAAATTTACTTTTAAATATTATGTTTTGGTCTCTTTTCATTGCTCTTCAAAGGTGTGTGTATTGATCATTCATTGTTATTTGTAAAATCGTTTTTGTCAATCTTTGTTGTCTTGTTACATAGGATGACGGAATAGATGGAAAGGTACCCACATTGGGAGTTGAGGATTTAGACGGAACCAAGCATGTTGGTGAAGGAACACCAGAGTGCAAGCCCCACAAGAGACTACTGCTGAAATCAGTTGTAGGGGGCACTGCTGCTTTTGGCTTTCTGTTTCTCATGTTCCGCCACAGGTTTGAATGAATATTTATAGTATTGGCTGTGTCTGTGAATGAATTGTATTTCTTAGTACTTGGATATCTTACATAGGTTTCCTTTCTGATGTTCCCTGGATTTGCATGACAGGGGAATTGGCAGAGCGAAAGGAGGAGAATCAAATATAGAATCTAGTCAGATATGGAAAACAAATGGTGGGAAATCTTCATCACAAAGGGAAGGTAGAGCAAACGGGATTTATCCAGCTGAAAAGCTTAAATTTGGGGATTAGATTAAGAATATACAAGATAGAGACAATAATTAATTGTTCAAACAATGAATTAAGGTCAGATGGAAAAGGATCTGCAAGCCAAAATGATGGCTGATTGGCTACTTCATGTTGCTTGTTGCTCATGGCAGAGCTGCTACTAGTAAGAGGCTAACACTAATGGTCGGGCCAGTTGTGAAAAAGGGAGGGAGAAACCAAGAGTATGTAATTTACAAAAGGCAAAGTTTTGTATTTTATTTCTTGTTGCAGTGAAGGGTACTAGCTAGTGAAGTCGAGGTCCTACCATATTTTGACACTTTTATTCGAACAAGCTTGCGGGTGTCCTTATGAAAAATTGTAGAATAAGGGGATTGCAAGCTGCCATTTCTCACATTACTAATTGCATAGAAAGTCCAACCTTTGTGTACAGGTGATCTTCGGCAAACAAAATATTACTTATTTATATTGATTAGAAGGGCCATAGGTATAATATAATGGAAGGAATGAATAATTTCTTAATGAGTAGTAAGAAAGGCTATACATCAATTACTAGTTCACATTAAAATCTCGTGATTGATTAGACATGATGTGGAGGTAATAGAGCTATCAATGATGACTCATTTGGCCTAGGTCATGTAGTGGAATAGTTATACCTAAAGAATAACTATTCAGTTGTTTGGTTGTATTTTCATTACAAGGAATTACTATTCGTTAAGAATGATTATTTTTTAAAATGAGGAATAAATATTTCTTATCAAAAGAATCGAAATAGCTATTCCTTAAATCACGTCATATTTTAAAAAAATAAAATAAAAATTCCAAAAATCATGATTGACTACTACTTTTTTAAATCTCTCTCTCGCTCTACCCAAATTCAAAACTTGGATTTGCATCCATGACCGGCATGCTAATACCAAGCCTTAACTTGATATTAACACGAACCAATAAAACCCATAAATAAAAACTTCTATGTTCCATGATACTAGCTAGTTAGAGCATCTAACATTTCTCCAAATGATAATAAATCCATTATTTATGACAATACCACAAGTTCATATAATACAATCTCTGATTACATAAAAGATTTCAACTCTTTTGAACAATTAATTCTTAAATACAATTTGTCTACAAAGTTAAACGCAAAACTACCAAATAGGAAGCTAGACTATATAAGACCAATACTAGCTCTTCCAAAAACTCAACTAAGGCTCCCGCTGCTCTAGAGTAAAAAGACCTGCTGACTGAAAAATATTAAGGGTGAGCTACACAGCTCGGTAAGATTTAAGCAATACAAGAATTTAGTAAGAATGCATGTAAATCAAAACATTTCATTATGTGGATATGTGGAACAGAAAACATCTTTCATAGATAGTCTATATGTTGCTCTTAAAAATAACTTATGCACTTCTTATTTATAAAAATTGAAAGAGCAACACTACGTTCATAATAAACTTCTTTCACATGTTCAAACATAACCATTCTCTTACAGTTACAAAATGTAACATTCCATAAATAATAAACATAAGAGAACAGTAAAACATTTCATTAGAAACTTCTTTCATGAGAGATTACCACTATTCATAATACTCATAATACATCTCACATAATTATTCTCTCATAATTATAAATAACATTTTGGTTAGCCTGTCTGATATTTGTCACAACTTGTGAGGCTTTTGGTTCTCTGGGCCAGACATCCAGCATTCCCCACAATGCTAGGTATCACAATATCATCATATATCACAACCCCGTTCGGTGTGATCATCATCAACCATGGGGGTGGTTGTCATCCACCATAAGTTAGCATTTCCCAACAAGGGTTGGTACAGCAGATACCTCTCTTTAATGGCCAATAACATCATTTTCCATGGAAAGCCAGTAATTTAATCCCTACTAGCCGAGTTCAGATCATACCATAGGCAATAACCATAAAACGAATATTTCTTAAAATAATACTTTTCCATAACATTAATTATAATTATAGTATATCCACATATTTTGCTAACACATTATGTTCGTGAGATGAGTACTAGTTTCAATATGCTTAAATCACATACTTTGAATTTCAAATACTCACGAACATATATTTTTTTAAAACATGCTTGTATGAAACATTTCTTATCAAAACCTTTCAATGCATAATAAGGTTTGTAAATAAGTTCATGACTTACCAAAAACTCATATCACATATCTCTTACCTGAAAGCAGAAGAATCGAGAGCCTAAAGTTGAAGGAGCTCAAACTTGGGTACTTGTAACACTTAAACCAAAGATTAAAGCTTATCATTATTAATTCATTGGTCTCAACATAATCAACTCATAACCTCTTAATCTTCTTAATAACTCAGAATTCTTAACCCACCTCCAAGAGATTCCCAAAACACAAATACATCATTCATTAAATCAGAAAATATTAGAATAAACAAAGGTTACATGGTTGATACTTTTCCTTTGGGTTTCAGATAACAAAACTAAGACATGATAAAATTCACCCAAGTATTATACATGCCAAAAAATAGTCACACCATATTACGACTCAAATCAATGAATCAAATTCAAGAATTAATTCCCCAAAGTTCCAATATTTTCAGCTTATCAGATTAGTCCTTTTATAAAATTCATTTGGACCACTTAAAGTTATCAAATTAACTTGGAATTTAACAGGGATGACCTCATATATATAAGCTACCACATAAAATATAGATCAACTTAAGTTCTCTAGAATTTATTAAAATTCTATAAACACAAATTTGTCCTAACATAGGGTCTCATAAGAAAATTCATAACTCTTTCAATATCAACCCAAATGTTGTAATTCTTGATTCTAAACTCAAGCCCGGTGTGTTAGCTTTCATTTTATCCATCTTTAGTTTGCAGATTTCACATATATAAATTACTAAGAATATTTAATCACTATAAACACAGACACTGTCTTGTTGACAAATTTGTAGGATTTTCTTATAAATTCTCATAGTATTCAAATAACCATATTTTCAAGTGAGATTTTAAACACATATAATAGATATATGATAAATCAATCCTCAACAAATGGTTTCTTAATTAATATTATAGGTAAGTACAGAAATATTAGATAACCCTAAATAAATTTAGCATCAACATACTCATTGAAACAATTCATCAAACACTTGAAGTACAACAAATTCATGCCCATATTAAGACATCCAAATTAGAAATCAAACTTCAAAATATCAGCACAAACTACAAAGTTTCAAAAATACAAAAATATCAAGGGCTAAAACCATAGTACCAAAAATATACACCCATAACAACTTCTAAATCTCTATTACCACAACTAAGTCCTATAAAGGATAGAGGAAATTTACCTCAGAAGAATCTATCAAAGAGAGAGAGACTTCTTCTTCAAAATCTTATCTTTGTCGGAAATAATCATTCGATGGACTTAATTAATGATTTGGGTTGTGGTTTGTTCATTAGAGACTTGTGAGCATATGTGTGGGGGTTGAAATGAGAGGAACATCATAGAAAGAAAGAGATTAGGTTGAGAGAGGGAGCTAAAGAAAATATAGGAAGGAAATAGTTCTCCTCCAACCTGGTTTGGAGGAATCCTCTTTCAACCAAAGTTGGTAGATACCGTTTCGGTTTGGCCATTGGAATGGTATATTTCGGTACCGGTCAATACCGGCGTTTCGTTTCGGGTTTACCGCTATATATATATTTACTTATTTATATGTTTATTCATCAATATCTATAATTTGTTAAGAATCTTTCAAATTATAAGTCCATATCAATCTTAATACTAATAATAATATTATGCACTTGTATTTGAATAATATAATAGAAATATAAAAATAAAACCTAAAGAAATATCACTTAAATAAAAAATAAAAAAAAAAAAACAAAAGAGTGCATAACACGCCAAAGTGCAAATGGAATAAAAATTTCAAACAAATATCTAATAACATCACGTGAAGGCCTGCACTTGAACCAAAAAGACAAAAAAAAAAAAAGTAAAGAAAAGGTACAGAGAGAGAGAGAGCTGGGCGGAAAAAAGAAAGAAGAAGAAGGAAGAAGAAGAAGAAGAAAGAAGAAGAAGAAGAAGGAAGAAGGAAGAGGGGCACGGCACTTGAACCAAAAACCATTCCTTCTTCTTCTTTTTGGCAAAAAGACAAAAGAAAAAAGTAAAGAAAAGTTACAGAGAGAGAGCTGGGCGGAAAAAAGAAAGAAGAAGAAGAAGAAGAAGAAGAAGAAGAAGAAGAAGAAAAAGAAAAGACTATGGTGGTGATTGATTTTTTTTTTTTATTTTTTTCTTTTTCAGTTATTTATTCATGTCGGCCGAAATTGGCCGGAATGACCGAAACTCGCCGAAATTTTTTCCAAGGTGCAATAAGGGGGTTTCTCGTTCCGGTTTACATACCGGTACGAGATTTTTCGGCCATTCCGGCCGGAACGGAACGGTAGTTACAACTTTGCTTCCAACCCATTACATGGCAAGTAAATAGACCATTCACGTGTACTTTTAGTCATATGATTTTTTTAATGAGTCATGTGACTTTTTAAAATATACATGTGAATGGTTCTATTTGCTTGCCACGTAGTGGGTTGAAAGAAAGATTTCTCCAAACTGAGTTGGAGGTAAACTATGCCCATATAGGAATGAGAGCGGGACAAATACGTGTAATCAAATGGGAAGAGGTGGGGGGGTACGTGTGATTTAATTGGGAAAAATGGGAGGAATACGTGTGATTCATTTAGGAGTAGAGAGACCACCGAGGGTGGTGGTCTAGCGGTAAAGAGTGTAGTCCCAAGTGGTTTGGGATGTGGAGGTCCCAGGTTCGAATCCCGCAATGGGAAGCGCCTGGGATTAAACCCCACAATCCCCACTCTGGACCCGCTAGTGCCCTCGTGGGGCTGGGATAACAGCTATGGCTCACCAGTTCCCTCTGGACCCAGCGGGTAGGGTGCTACTATAGTCACGCCCAGGTAGGGAAGCCACTCTGGTCACCCCCTCCTACCCAATCATTTTTATCAAAAAAAAAATTTAGGAATAGAGATGTTGCTTTGGATTTGGATTTGTTTTGTTGTCCACGCTTTCTCTATCGGTCCTCTTCTTTTTTTCTTTTTCTTTTTTTTTCCCATCGTTGCTTTTGGTTTTGTATTTTTTGTGGGTGGGATTGACTGGTGGCGACGATTTATTGCGGCTGGAAAATTGTAGGCTTTGATTTTTATTTTATTTATTAAATAATAATGTATTTGCTGTTCAATTTAAAATTTCCGTAGATCTCTGGTGTTTGAAAACATTTTGAAAGTGAAAGTAAGAGTAATGTAATTGAAATGATTGGAATTTCAAAGTAAAAAAATAGGCTTAAACAAACCGTAGATGAGTTTGCTATTTTGTTCTTATCCAAATAGAGATTTCAAGTGTTTTATTATGTGTTGGTTGCTTTCGTATTGGGGATATGATGGTGTTTGAAAGAGGATTTTGTATTTTGGGGATGAATGGAGATAATAATTGTTCATTTGGGTTCTGGAATTGGCAGAGAGGAGAGAGAGAACTAGAGGTAGGAGAGAGAGAGTTTGAGACCTTTACTGGAAGAGCTTCAGAGAAAACGGAGGAGAGAGAGTGTTCTATCTGATTGAGGAGAGAGAAATAGAGAATGGGTTAAGGATGTTAAGTTAGTCACGTGCAATGCTCATGACTAGACACGTGTTATGTGTTGAATGGTGGGTTTGTAGCAAGGGTTGCAACCTGGGTTGCAGTCAAACTTTGTCCTTTATGTAATATATTTCCAAAGTTCCCATAATTTAATTAATGGGTTTTACAAAAGGAAATAGTTTTCCTCCAACCCGGTTTAGAGGAATCCTCCTCCAATGCACTACGTAGCAAGTAAATAGACTATTTACATGTACTTTTAGTCACATGACTTTTTTAATGAGTCATGTGACTTTTTCAAATAATACATGTGGATAGTCTATTTAATTGACACGTAGTAGGTTGAAGGAGGATTCCTCCAAACCGGGTTGGAGGAAAACTATGCCCTTTACAAAATATCATTTTACACGCACCCATGTAATAATAAGAAAACTCAAACACCTTAAATATAATGTTAATTATATAATCTCCGTAATTAATCATATATTTGGGTCGGAATATCACACTCTCTCTCTCTCTCTCTCTCTCTCTATATATATATATATATATATATATATATATATAAATTTCACTTGTATAATAAGCAATATGCGCAATTTTGTTTTATGAAAATTCTTGAATAGTTGAATTCATGCAAAACCATCCTAAAAATCAAAATTATTAACATATATGAAATTATTAAATGACATGTGTTTATTATAAAATGTGTTATCATTTTTTTTAACATATATGAAATTATTAATTTTTAAGAAAGAACAGGTATATTAATCATGTTATGGTAAAATATAGAATACAGATTCATGATTTTATTCATGTGTTGTCACCAAACAAATTAATAGTAATAGTTATTACGTTACAATTTCTTTTATTTATTGTAATACTGATTCATATTATACTGTAATAACCATTACAGTTTCTTTTATCAAATTCTTAAGAAAAAAATTAATTTGAACGAGATTTTTTTTTTGGATATTGATATAATATTTTGTTTAGGAAGTCACGTTGTAAATATGAATCAACTTATCTGCTACCTTTATATACCACAATATAGTACAAAGGAAAAATGTGCATAGCATAGTAAAAATTACCGTAGTCAAGAAAAAAGTGCACCTATAAAATGAACGTAAAAAATATTAATTTCTTTCATATGTTTAACCCCGTTAATGTTTATGTTCGTGGTTATGTTTAGACAATATTTGTTAAATTAAATCAAGATTAAAAAATATTAAGTGCAAGTTCAGTGGCAGAACCACAAATTTTTTCATGGGTCAAACTAAATATAACAAAATTCTTAAGTAAAAAAAAAGAAAATGTTGATAGATTCTTTAGAATTTTATGTTAAGAATCATTGAGCCCTCCTCCATGTTGTAATTTTGATTGAGCTCGTTATCGTTCCCTTTAATGAGAATTGACGTTAAAAGTTGTGATTTAAGGTTTTGCTTTATGGTCAACACTGTCCACGCGGCTTCAGCACTAGCATGGTGGCTTCTCGCCATCTTTCGAATTTTTAACGGGATTTCGCTAGGTATGTTAACTATAAGACGACGCTTTATATATCCGAGAATTCTCCTTTACGCTTTAGGTAAACTCTCATCACGATAAATAAGCTTTTCTTTGGTGTCGGACAAATTAACCTTGGTTTAATTCGTCTACATTATTTTCTTCAATAAAGTATTATACTCTAATATTATCATCTATTTAAATACTAGATGCTAGTAATTTGTAATATTTTTGAACTGATGTATTTTAAAAAGTTTAAAATTATTGCTATAATTAAAAGTGATATTTTATAGCCATTATTTTCAAGAGGTTTCAAATTTTTTTTTTTTAAAGTTTATTGATATTTAAAAGAAGATTTATTATTTCTTTAAAAAATATACTATAATTTGTTTTTTTAATAATAATAGTTAGATCTCACATGTTGCACATGCCTAATATGGCTACATGTATTATACATCATTCGATGTTCTTTTACTAGCTAACTGCATTCAATAAGTACATTAAAATTATGAATTAAGTTTATTTTAATTATGAATTTAGTTTATTTTAAGTGAAACTCATAATAACCAAAAAAAAAAAAAAATATTATCAAATTATAACTCAATTACAAAAAATTTAAAGAAACTTAAATTAAAGGATATTTATTATTTGATTAACATTATTTAATAATCTATGATAACATTTAGTTTTGACAAAATTTCTATCTTATGCGTTACATAGGTAACTTTGTTGTTTTGTTTTATTTTTAAACATAAACATCTACCTAAAGGTTGATGGAGATCAAGGCACCACTTCGAAGGATCTCGTTCAAGTACCAATTGGGCCGGTTACGAGAGCACGAGCAAAGAAGTTCAAGGATGTACTCAACGGACTCATTCAAGAGTTATGGGCTCAAGCAAATTCGTGGAGGCCCATTGAGCATGATCCACGTGGGCAACAAAGAATCGTCACCTTGATTCAAGTTCTAGAAGGATCCGGTCAAGGCTAAGAATTGGCAAGAAATATTTTAGGATTATTCTAGAAGGATAATAAAATCAAATATTATTCTAGAAGGATTATTCCATAGGTGATTTCTTTTCTTGGAGGAGAAGCTAAGGATTATTCCATAAGTGATTTCTTTTCTTGGAGGAGAAGCTAATTTCAGACGAAATCTACCTTAATTTTAGGATTCTTTTATTTGGTCTTTTAGTATTTTCCTTTAATAATTTGTATTCCTATTTCAACCATGCATTATAAATAGCATGGACTCATTGTAATGAGGATTATTGATCATTGATAAAAACTGGTGAGGTTTATTCTCTTTGGTTCTTTGAAGAACTACTTGAACTTATCGGGATTTCCCGTGGCGTTCATCTCGACTTATCAAACGGAAACTCCATCACCGTTTGTGGCGTCTTCCTTATACCGAGGTTTTTGTTTGTCATAAACAACGGGTCGAGGTCTTCCATTCGAATCTGTCCATAGAACGATCTTGGGTTCCTTTTCGTTGTTGGGTCTCATTATTCTTGACGGGGTTCACATCATTTGGTATCAGAGCACGGTTTCTAGTTCAGGTTTGCCTATCCTTTAACATCTTTCATTCCTTTGTTTCTTCTTTAGCCGTCCACATCATTTATCTCTTCTTAGCCGAATTTCCTTTACCCTATCTGTTCAATCTTTGTTTGTTCTTGTTGATGTCTAAACTATTGGTCTGGTCTCACATCTCTTAGTTATTTCGAAATCTTATTTTATTATTCTCAAAAGCTAGTTGCTGATTAAAAAAAAAAAAAAAAATTCACTATTCTGTGCTTCCAAAATTTCAAACTGCCATATTCCTTCTAATTCTAATCTGAAAAATTCCATATTCCTTGTGTTCAAATCTGAAATTCCTTGATTAGTTCTTGGTGAATTGTTGCGGGAAATTTTGAGTTGTTTGTTTAGTTTCAAAAGAACTGAAAGAGAATTATCGAGTGAAAGAGTGGTGAGAACATCGGAGGGTAAAAGCCATATTATTTTGAGTGAAACACGAGTGGAGAGTGATCCACATTCTTGAGTGTAAACACGTAAGGAGTGATTCGTGAGGTCCTTTCTTTTTTTTTGTTTCTTTTCTCTCTAACCTTTGTTTTGCAGCAATCATGACTTACGATAGTGGTAAGAGCATTGCCGAAGATGATACAAAATTGGCTGATCCGAAAGTGTTTATGGAGGCCATGATGAGTGAGATGAGGCGTGTGATGAAGATAGAGATGGAGCAGGTTCACGAACGGATAGATCAGATGGAGAATAGACGTGAGGAGCAACCACAAAACGGTCGTAATTTGCGTAGAAGGGAAAGAGTTCCACCGAGGGAGGAGGATGAAGAGCGTTATGGGTCTGGTTTTGATGAAGAAGAAGATCGGGATTCCATTGTTAACAATAGGAGACCCGGAGGAAGATTTGGAGAAGCTAGGAATCGCGAAGATAACAACTTGGGTGGTATTAAGATGAAGATTCTGTCCTTTCAAGGTAGATATGATCCTGAGGCATATCTTGAGTGGGAGAAGAAGATGGAGTTCGTGTTTGATTGCCACAACTACTCGGAGACAAAGAAGGTAAAATTAGCTGTGATTGAATTTTCTGAATATGCTGTTACTTGGTGGGATCAGCTTGCGATAAACAGGAGGCGGAATAGAGAACGACCAATAGACACATGGGAGGAGATGAAAGTAGTGATGAGAAAGCGGTTCATTCCAAGTTACTACTACCGAGAGTTGTACAAGAAGCTACAAGGTCTTAGACAAGGGAGTCGAAGCATAGAGGATTACTACAAGGAGATGGAGATTGCTATGATCCGCGCTAATGTAGAGGAGGATCGGGAGGCCACAATGGCTAGATTTTTACTTGGCTTAAACTGGGAGATCCATGATAAGGTAGAGATGCAGCATTATGTGGAATTTTCCAACTTAAATTAAAGGATATTTATTATTTGATTAACATTATTTAATAATCTATGATAACATTTAGTTTTGACAAAATTTCTATCTTATGCGTTACATAGGTAACTTTGTTGTTTTGTTTTATTTTTAAACATAAACATCTACCTAAAGGTAAACATATATCTAAACATATAAATAATTATTCTTTTATGTTTATTATATATAAGGACAAAGTTTACCTCCAATCCGGTTTGGAAGAATCCTCCTTCGACCCACTACGTGGCAAGTAAATAGACCATCCACATGTATTATTTGAAAAAGTCACATGACTCATCATGTGACTAAAAGTACACGTGGATGATCTATTTACTTGTCACGTAGTGGATTGGAGGCAAACAAAAAAATTAAACAAAAATTCAAATTACACCGCCTAAGTGTAGTCCGTTTTCATTTCAATCTCCTAAGTAAATAAATAATCGATTTAAAAAAAAAAAAAAATACATTAGCGATAATATTTAACCCCTAATAAGTTGAAAAAGGAACAATTTGATAATTAAACAAACTTAGAAGACAAAAATGATAAAAATGAAACTTACGAGACTAAAATGACAACTAACCAAACTTAAGGGTATAATTTGAATTTTTTATTTTTTATATTATTATTATTTTAGAGAATGGAGGAAAGTTAGTAGAATCCACAACACCACAAATGAAAGAGGGATAAGTGCTATCGGATATTAAAAATGTGACCCGTTGGCTCTCTCTCTCTCTCTCTCTTCCTCTTTTAAGTGATCAAACATATCATGGTTAAAATAAAAATGTGTAGTTGTTTGTATGATTTAGTGTAATCTTTAACATAAACATTTTTATATCTCAATATTGTCCTTATTTTACAAGCGAAACAATGTGTATGAGAAATTACACATGAGAAGATTAGCAAAAAAAAATTACACATGAGAATAAGCTAATATTTTTATTCCTCTTATATTCGATGTTGCAAGTTTCACGTCGCCATGCACTTCATGCACATCAGTCACAATTAAAACAATAATAAGAACATTCACAAAAAGAACTTAGGTAAAATTTCCTAAATTAAGGGCTTTCATATATCGTAGAGCCCGATTGGCCTAACTTCTTGCACAAGAAATAGTAACAAGAACAAGCTCAATCCAATGGCCCGTAGTAGTTATGCATATTTTGATCTATACCTAATTATTACGATATATAATTACCCTATATTCTGGAATTTTCCAACCTAATCCATGCTATATAAGAAACACACAAGGCCAACGGTCGAAACAAAGTTTATGTAAATGTGTATTTTTTGTTTTGTAACGATCCCATTAGGTATATTTCTTGACTGCATTAAAGAATTAATTTATGATTTTTGACCTTCCAAGCCAAAATTTCTCATTTGCTTTTAAGTTTTTCAAAACTATAATCAAGTACAATAGGAAAGACAAGTTCTATGATCATCATGTGGCATTTGAGTGTGTTGCTCAAGCTCAGCTCAATACATTCTTAAGCATAAGACAATAGATTTAAGTGATTTTTAAAAAAATATTTAAATATCAATTCAATATTATTTTTTAGTGAAACAATTTAGGCTTTCAATTAGGTTAGATTTCTATTACTAAATAATTTGAGAGTTTTCTTGAAGGTGGATGAAAGAATGCAAAACCCACCTATGTTTTTTCTCTAATAAATTAATTTTCATCTTACGATTTTAGAATATTTTTATACAAATTAATATTTTGTTGATATAACGGAGGTTTAAAATTTTGGAGGCAGGTGAGAAGCTTAGGCCTAAGCCGAAATGTTCCAAGCCTAGAGCCGGCCTTGTGTTTCTGATGTCATTAATTTGTTTATGTATTTGATTTTATGCTCAATTCATGACAGAAATTAGTTATTACAAAATAACGGTAATCATGCTATTGATAAATTGGAAGAGTCATGTTTCATGAAACGATCAAATTAACCTTATACCACTAGTCTTAGTGAAAGCTTCAATTAATTTTCATTCTAGATATTAAAAATTGTAGCTCCACGGATAGAAAATTTTCAATAGTAATTTCTATTTCTATTATATGTAAGAAATTCAATTTCCCCCCCCACACCAAAAAAAAAAATATTGCAGTGGAAACATCATCCTCCCGAAAAAGAAGTGTTTGGAATGAAAGGGAAGCTATCCTCTGCCATGTAATATAAGAAAACAAATTGTAGCTCTGGCATATGTGTATGCATATCTATATACGTGAAAATGAAAAAAGATAGTCTCGATTATGAGGAGAATTAGGGTTTGAATCCTCTCTCCTTCACTTATTTTAACAATTGAATTATAAAAAAAATGAGAGAGAGAGAGAGGCTAAAATAAAGTATGAAATTCATACCAGATTCAAAGTTGACAGTACTCATGGTTTTATTTTATGTACCCTGCAGCGAAACATACATTTTAGCATACACCGGATGGTTCTATACCTATGTTTATAAGTCCTGCATTTTTCATCAAAGCACTCGTTAAAACAATCAGAATCATATATATATATATATATATATATATATATAAGATACTTTGAATAATCAGAAAAAAGCAGGCGACGAGAAACTGAAGGGTCATGATGGAGAGACGACAGGAGAAAGCCATTGACTTGCACTACAAGTAGTGAAACAATGAATAAAAAAGCAATCAGCATCCCCACAACTCTCCTCATATTAATTACCTACTCTCATGCCTCCTCTCTCCTACTCTTGAACTTGAACTTATTTATAATTGAGAAGTTCATAATTTATAAGGGGTTAAAACCCATTCATCATGTCGTTGGAGAAGTCATATATATATTTTTGTTCTCACAATTAAATCTTCGTTCAAAAGAAAAACATTTGAATTAAATTAGAGCTATTAAAATAGTGACTTTTGGATAAGCTCATGCGTTGCCTATGATCATAGGCTTTTACGATAGTTATATTACCATTATTTGACATTTAGTGTTTACTCAAGAAACTTTTATATGTATTTTGTATTGGTCAACGATAAAACTGTGATCTGACAACTTATTAACATTAAAGTTTATATCTAATTTGTATAATGTATTGGATTGAAACACCTATTGGAATTGGCGTGTGACACAAACTTATACTTCATTTAATGTATGGAGTCGTTACCCTTTAAAAAAAAAAAAAAAAAAAAAAAACTATAGAATGTCGTTACCCCATTTCGACCTCCTAATCTTTAAAAAAATATTTTAAGCAACTCTAGTGTCAAGAAAAATGAGTTTTGTTAAAGTTCACAATTGAGGACTAGAAATCAGTAGCGATCAAACTTATTCACATCGATTAGAAATGGGAACAGTAAATTTTGTTGATATATGGTCCGGTCGAACCCAAGCCTCAACCAAATTCAATCGAGTTTAACCGAAGTTTGAATGCATCCATTTACCTAGACCGTGTCAAACCATTAAATTTACCGATTTATGACCAAACCCTAAGTTTTATCAAGTTTGACTTAGTTTTGTATAAAAATCCGACCATTCGATCAAAGCGAAAGTGATTTCATCTTAAAGACAATGAAATTCCCTTTGATTTGACCATTTATGAGCTAGAATTTAAGACATTGAAAAGTATACTTCACAAGCTTTTCAACAACACCAAAAACACTTAAAAATGAATGATACTAATGACAAGAATATTTGCATGCAGAAGTGGCATGACTTTGGACACATGTAAATGGTGCTTGAAATGTGCTTAAAAAATATATAGTACCATTTAAATAATTTGTCTTTGTGAGTATAAAATGTTAATATTTAGCAAAAAAAGAAAGAAAGCATAAAATGTTAATATAGATGAGAGATGATCACACCCACAAGTGGGTGGCACACATGGTAAGACATCATAATTAATGAGAAATTATTCACTCCTCTTGGGAGACGTCTCCTAAGTCCTAATTGATGTGATCCTCATTCCCAATCAAAATATGCCATTTGTTTAAATGGATTAGTCATATCCTAATAGGAGCATCAAGTTGGTTAACATCTTCTTAACGGAGGAGAAATAAAAATTGAATCTCAAAATTCAAACCCAATCCTAATCTCTATCTCTCTCTACCTCAAACATCACCATCTTCCCGAATCTGATTGCCAAGACCCACAACACACAAAATTAATCTCTAATCTCTAGAGCAAATATATCGGTCAAAGAGCACCAAATCGTCGAGACCATCTCCCCAATCTAAAAGATGATGAAAATCATGCCGCTCCAGAAGTAGACCCGGGTCAGTCAACAAACCCAGCTGAAGGCCTTCCTTGTGGATGGCGAAAATGACCATTTCGGTAATACCAATGAGGATTATTCTTGTAGATGCCCATTTCTTGAAACTTAATGAAATATGTTAATTTTGTGTTATAAACGAGAAATTTAGGGCTTGTGTTTGATGGACTATTCTTGAAGAAATGAGGCTTACAATAATGGGGTTTCAGTTAGAGTTCTTTCTGAACTGAGTTGAAGAATAGAGCAAAGTATGTAGTTATGGGTTCTGGTTTCTTAACTTTGACAAAAATGACTACCATCATATATGTTATAACTCGAATCTAATTATATCATCAATGAAGGCATTAATTTGCTTAGATGCATGACCTTCCAATCAAATTTGTTTATAATAATAATACATAGTTCTTAAGGTCAAAGCAGATGAGAAATAATTTAGCCGGAAAATAAAAAATGCAGAAGAAGACTGGAAAACTAATGAAATTTTTATTCATGGATGGTGTAAAACTGATGCGGAAAGGTCTAAGGGAATTGGGCGTAGGATTTGAGAAGATGGAGATGTGAGAGAGAGAGAGAGAGGAAGAGAGATTGGGATTGGGTTTAAATTGTGAGATTCAATTTTTTGTTTCTCCTCTATCTAGAAGATGCCGTAATAGTGTGTTTGGGTAAAGTATTTGGAGGCGGGATTTGGGGAGAAGCCAGAATTTGATAAAAGAATCTATCAATTCCCTTGTTTGGTTCCATAAAAGAGGAAATTCCAAATTCTCGCACAGAATTTTTAGCCAGAATTTGGGGGTCACAAATTATGGTTTCAAATCTTTTTTAAACATATGGAATTTACAAATTTCCTGACAATGCAGTCTTTATTCACATCACCGAGCTAGCCAATGAATCAAAGACCCAATAAACCTAACACAAGATAAACTAGTGTACCTTTCAGGCCTTCACCCAATCAACCCACACAAATAGTAACCCACAAACAACCACCCTCCACCACTACCTGGTTTATCATTGGTGACTCACAAAAAAATAAAAATAAAAACCCATATGGTAATCTGACTTTACTGTGTTCACTTGTTTTCTTGAATTCTTTCAATTTCTTGACTTGGTTGGAAAACAAAGTAGAAGAAGAGGTTTCTCTCTCTTTCGGTGAAAAGATAACTTTACTGAACCTATTACCCACTTTATATACTCCTAATAGATGTTAATGAAACTTTGATATCCTCATGACGTGAGATTTTATAGAAACAACCAAACCAAAAGTATAAAAAAGAAATAACATAAGATTTAGACATGTTATTAAATAAATGTGAATTGTTTTTTTAAAAAAAAAAAAAAAAAAAAGTGAATTTACAATTTCATCATTTTATCCAAACAATGAAATTTGTGATTACTAGGATTTTAAATGATGGGAGATTAAATCCCTTCATTTGTCAATTTCTATGTAATTATCAAATTCTTCATCCAGACATTGCATTAAGCAACGTTGATGTTTCTATTAAGATCTGACTCATGCATTTATACAAATGACATATTTCTATTGGGAAGGAGTGAATAATTTCTCTTAATGACGTGGTTGTCGCGTATAGAAAGGGCATGGCCTAGAACATACATCAGTCAAACTCAGAAAGCATATATTGCATCTTATATGGTGTAATTACCCCTAATTGCATCTATCCATGATTGTTATAATTTAGACCCCCTTAATTAGTCAAACTTATGCGGAAACACGAATTAGTCAAATTACCAAGTTGATCAATTAATTAGCTATGCTTTGGATTTCAGTTTCAAGATTAATTGAACAGTGATAACAATACGCAACACTCAAAATCAAGCAAATATATCAAGGACACATAATTTTATTGATGAAGTGAAAACTCATTGGAAAACCATCCAAAGGTAAAAACACTATGAGGGTTTAGAACAACCCTAAGGAAAAATCCACTATAAAGATAAAAGTTTGATACAAACAAAATAACTAATAAACCCTATATTCTATTTGAAACTTACAACTCAAGACCACGTGCTGCTCCAGCACCTTGTCAGATCTCTTCTATATGGATGTGTCTCATGCATGCGAACTCCCCGTCCACTTACCATGAACTCCCCATCCGCGACTTCAAGATATCACAACAACTTGTGAGGTGCAAGGTTTTAAGGTGACCATCACCAACCAAAATACAAAACCATAGCTGGCTTGTTTCACCGGCTGTAAACCTTCCTTAAGCTTTCCCAAAAAGATATTCCGCCAGCTATATACGCGGCCATCTGAACCTGGTTGTTACAGAAGGTTATATCCATCAATCAGTCGAAATATCGATCACTTGCCGCACATAGCAAGTCTACACAGAAGGGAAAGTTGCAGACTTTATCATCTGCTTTGGACATATCTAATTTTGGAGCCATAAGTCTATCTTTTCGCTGCCTTTTATTTTTAATGTGATGCATGAGCTCAAATGGTACTAATACATTATCAGTGATCAATGATCAATCACCCGGTACAAAGGCACTATGGTTTTCTGATATTATTTTCGGTAGGATTTTCTTTAGTCTGTTTGCAAGGATTTTTTATATTAGTTTATACTTTATATTGCATAGCTAACTGGCCTGTAATCTAAAATTCTCTTTGGGCTATGTGGGTGTAGATTATTTGTTCTATTGGTAGGTCAGAATTTAATGTTTCCAAGACAATTTTTGTTATTGTACTGTCAACCATATCCCAATACTTTAAAAATAAGTAGTTATATCGTTAGGTAGGGGTGTGTTAGATATTTAATATCTAATAGGTTGTAATTCAGATCCAGTAGACTGGATTTGTATCTAGGAGACTGGATTTGACAGTTTTGAAAGTCTGGAGTTTCTGCCCAATCCAGTTTACTGGACCACCAATCCAGTCGGCTGGATGACATGTACTTGGCTGATCCAGTCGCCTGGATTGGTGGTCCAGTCGACTGGATGTCGTGCCTAGGAGTTTCTGCCTGACTCAGTCACCTGGACTACTAATTCAGACGACTGGATCACGACAGTTAAGGCAGTTATTGACCGTTAAAGGCTGAAATAGTGCATTTTCATGATGACTTTTGACTGTTATACATTTGCAATTAAAAGGAATTTCGTGTTCAGTCATTATATGCAAGAAAAACAATATGTTCTAAGAAGTTCTAAAGAATTAATTGATTTTGCTATCATTAATTCTTGGCTTTGTTGTATCCTGGAGACTAATTTGCTTGAACCCTTAGCAATCTCTGAGGAGAGGGGACAAATCTAATCTTAAAGACAGCAATTTATCGTGTCTCAAAGCCTTTTGTTCTTCTTTAATTTCCCTAAAATTCCTAACAATTTTAAGACTAGATTTCTGCAATGGAAGGAGAGAAAATGGCTAACAAGATGATGAATCAAGACTTTGTGAAGTTAGATAAGTTTGATGATTCGAACTTCATCCGTTGGCAAGACAAGATGAAGTTTTTTTTTACTGCACTGAAGATTTTTTACATTCTGGACCTCAATCTACAGCCAATTCCGGATCTTACTCCTGAAGACACTGAACAATTGAAGCAACAAAGAATCAAGAGGGAGGAAGATGAACTGGTGTGCAGGGGTCACATTCTGAATACACTATCCGACCGGTTGTATGATCTGTACACAACCATGACTTCTCCAAAGGAAATCTGGAAAGCACTAGAGACTAAATACAAAACGGAGAAGCAAGGTACGGATAAATTTATAATTCAGAAGTACTTTGATTTCAAAATGATGGATAATGTTTCTGTTTTGGACCAAATGCATGAGTTACAAATTCTGGTTCATAAGTTAAATGATCTATCCATCAAGATTCCAGAATTGTTTCAAGTGGGAGCAATCATTGCTAAACTCCCACCATCATGGAACAATTATAGGAAGAAGCTTCTGCACATGGCAGAAGGACTTACCTTAGAACAGATTGGTACACACCTTCGAATCGAAGAAGAGAGTCGAATTCGTGAGGGTACCAATTCTGTGTCTAAAGTAAATGAAGGGACTGTTAATTATGTCCTAAATGGTGGAGTTGGAAGTAGTAAAACTAATAAGAGTTTCAGGCCAAACAAGAAAATTGTTAAGAAGACTAATTCCAACAAAGACAAGAAAGGTAGGGCCTGTTTTCATTGTGGAAAGAAAGGTCACTACATCCGAGAATGCAGATTCTTGAAGAACCAAATGAAAGAAAAGGAACTGAACACAAGTGAGGCAAATGTTGTTGATGAGATTGTGGCCATGGTGAGTGAAATGCAAATCGGTATGATTACCGAAGTGCATATGGCTAATGCAGCAGAAAATTCATTCGAGTGGTGGTATGATTCTGGTGCAACAATCCATGTTTGCAACAACAAGATGATGTTCAAAGAGTATGTGGAAGCGGGCAATGGGTTAGAGGTCCTAATGGGCAATCATAACACCGCTAAAGTGCTTGGAACAGGAACTGTGGAGCTGATTTTGAGTAGTGGAAAGAAACTCAAACTCACCAATGTGTATCATGTTCCTGATATTAAGAAGAACTTGGTTTCAGCTAGTTTATTGTCTAAGAATGGTGTAAAAGCTGTCCTTGAGTCGGACAAGCTTATTTTATCTAAGTTTGGTGTGTTTGTTGGAAAGGGTTATTCTTGTAATGGCATGTACAAACTCAGTTTGATTATTAATAAGAATGATGTTGGTTGTGCTTATATTGTGGATTCTTCTCTATTGTGGCATGCTAGATTAGGACATTTAAATTTCAAGTATATGAAATATATGTCAAAGCATGGGCTGATATCTTATAAACAAGATGTGCATGATAAATGTGAAATATGCATTGAATCTAAGATAAGAAAGAAGTCATTTCCATCCACTAATAGAGATTCACAATTGCTAGATTTAGTTCATTCTGATGTGTGTGAATTGAATGGTATTTTGACTAGAGGTGGAAAACGTTACTTTATCACTTTCATAGATGATTTCTCTAGGTATACTTATGTCTATCTAATGAGGAATAAAGATGAATCCTTTGATATGTTTAAGAAGTATAAAACTGAAGTTGAAAATCAAAAGGATAAAAGAATTAAAATTCTTAGAAGTGATAGAGGTGGTGAATATTTTCCACAAGAGTTTACAATTTACTGTGAGGAAAATAGACTAATTCACCAAAGGTCAGCCTCTTATACACCCCAACAAAACGGCTTAGCTGAAAGAAAGAATAGAACACTAGTTGACATGTTGAATGCAATGATAGTAAGTGCAAAGCTACCTTTCAACTTGTGGGGTGAAGCTTTGCTAACTGCATGTCATGTGCATAATAGAATTCTATCTAAGAAAATTCAGTCATCTCCATATGAGTTATGGAATGGTAGGAAGCCTAATTTGAATTATCTTAAAGTGTGGGGGTGTATAGCCTACTTTAGAGTTCCAGATCCTAAAAGAACCAAGCTTGGACCTAGAGCTATAAAGAGTGTGTTTGTTGGTTATGCAGTGAATTCTAAGGCTTATAGATTGTTGGATTTAAGTTCCAACACTATAGTAGAATCAAGGGATGTGGAATTCATTGAGAACAAGTTTATTAATGATTCTCAAATAGAACCAAAAGAAACACAAGAATCTGACTCATTGGTTCATGATTCTCTTAATAGAAACAAGAGAATAGAACCAAGTTCACCAAGTGAACAAAGGAGGAGTCAAAGGGTAAGAAAAGAAAATGATTTTGGTCCTGATTTCATTTCATACCAAGTAAATGTTTACCTTGTAGAAGGAAACAGAGAAAAGGTCCTTAGCAAACTTCCTTTTGTAGGAAATGTGGAAGAAGATCCAAGTTCTTATAGTGAAGCTATGGCTTCAAGAGATGCAGCCTTTTGGAAAGAAGCTGTTAATGATGAGATAGACTCAATATTGTCCAACAATACTTGGGTCCTAGTGGATCTTCCTCTAAGTTCTAATACCATTGGTTGTAAATGGGTATTTAGAAGAAAATATAGGACTGATGGAACTATTCAAACCTTTAAAGCAAGGTTAGTGGCTAAAGGATTTAGGCAAAGGAAGGGAATAGATTACTTTGATACCTATGCACCGGTTGCTAGGATTATATCAATTTGTGTGCTAATAGCAGTTACATCCATTTATAAGCTGGTGGTACATCAAATGGATGTAAAGGCAGCTTTCCTAAATGGAGATTTAGACGAGCAGGTCTATATGGATCAACCGGAAGGCTTTGTGCTTCCTGGAAGTGAAAAGAAAGTCTGTAAGTTAGTTAAGTCATTGTATGGCTTAAAACAAGCACCTAAACAATGGCATGAAAAGTTTGATACTGTTATACTAGCTAATGGTTTCAAACACAATGGAGCTGACAAGTGTGTCTACTCTAAGTTTACTAGTGAGTATGGAGTAATTGTGTGCTTGTATGTGGATGATATGCTTATCTTTGGAACAAACATGTTAGGTGTATGTGAAACCAAGAAGTATTTAGCTTCGGTGTTTATGATGAAAGATCTTAATGAAGCAGATACTATCTTAGGAATCAAGGTTACAAGACATAGTGAAGGTTATGCACTTTGTCAAAATCATTACATTGAGAAGGTGCTTTTTAAATATAAGCATCTCAATGTTAAAGAGGTAAATACACCGTTTGATTCCAACTATAAGTTAGTTGAGAATACTGGAAGGGCAATTGCACAGCTCGAGTTTGCTAGTGCAATAGGAAGCATGATGTATGCCATGCATTGTACAAGACCAGATATAGTCTTTGCAGTAAACAGACTTTCAAGGTATACTAGTAACCCTAGTGCAAAGCATTGGAAAGCCATTACAAGAGTCCTTGGTTATTTAAAGAAAACCAAAGATTTAGGACTCTATTATTTTGGATATCCAGCTGTGTTAGAAGGATATTCAGATGCTAATTGGGTGACTAGTGTAGGTGACAATAAGTCAACATCTGGTTGGATATTCACTCTTGGTGGGGGTGCAATATCATGGGCATCTAAAAAGCAATCGTGTATCTCTCATTCAACTATGGAATCTGAGTTTATTGCTTTGGCTTCGGCTGGTAAAGAAGCAGAATGGCTAAGGAACATGTTATATGATATAGAGTTGTGGCCACAACCGATGTCAGCCATATCTATTTACTGTGATAGCCAAGCCACGATGTCAAAAGCATACAGTAAAATCTATAATGGAAAGTCTAGACATATTAGTCTAAGACATGAGTACGTAAGACAGTTAATAGAAGATGGTGTAATTTCTATTGTCTACGTAAAGTCAAGTGGAAATCTTGCTGACCCGTTTACCAAAGGTTTATCTCGAGATATGGTAAGGGTAACTTCCATAGGAATGGGACTAAAACCTTTCTAAAAGAATCACCAACAATGGGAACCCAACCTTGAGTAGATTTACTTGAAGAGGTTTAAAGGGTAATAACAAGCTGTTGATTCGTGATTAGTAAGAGCACTAAAACTTGTGTCCCATTCAGGATGGAATAGTGCAATCTGTTACGTTAGGAGGATGGGTTTTTACTCTTAATGAAGTTCAAATCAAGTGATGTCTGTGTAACAGAGACATAAAGAAGGAACTTCACCTTTGTGAACATAGGAGTGGTGTCGCTTCTAAACAAGAGTTAAGGTTTTCTCTTGTAAATGTTCACTAAACCAGGTAGAGCACAAGGCCATTTAAGTGCTAAACTATAGGAGAACTTCTAATGTTAAAGATCATTGCTGTGTGTGTGTTATTTCCGGTTTTAAGGAAAAGAGTTTTGGTTTAAGCGAATGAGCCACCAACAACTCTCTTGAAACTTTGAAGTAATTACACTAGGAGAGGGTTTAAGTTGAAAGACACTTTCTTTGATGCATAAGCTTTGTGTGTGCTGTAGACTGAATAAGAAATATTACAACCTAGTGGGGGATTGTTAGATATTTAATATCTAATAGGTTGTAATTCAGATCCAGTAGACTGGATTTGACAGTTTTGAAAGTCTGGAGTTTCTGCCCAATCCAGTCTACTGGACCACCAATCCAGTCGACTGGATGACATGTACTTGACTGATCCAGTCGCTTGAATTGGTGGTTCAGTCGACTGGATGTCGTGCCTGGGAGTTTCTGCCTGACTCAGTCGCCTGGACCACTAATTCAGGCGACTGGATCACGGCAGTTAAGGCAGTTATTGACCGTTAAAGGCTGAAATAGTGCCTTTTCATGGTGACTTTTGACTGTTACACACTTGCAATTAAAAGGAATTTCGTGTTCAGTCATTATATGCAAGAAAAACAATATGTTCTAAGAAGTTCTAAAGAATTAATTGATTTTGCTATCATTAATTATTGGCTTTGTTGTATCCTGGAGACTAATTTGCTTGAACCCTTAGCAATCTCTGAGGAGAGGGGGCAAATCTAGTCTTAAAGATAGCGATTTATTGTGCCTCAAAGCTTTTTGTTCTCCTTTGATTTCCCTAAAATTCCTAACAGGGTGGAGCCAGAAATTTAATCTAGGGACACCTTTTGATCTCAAACTTTAATAAAAATAATATGTATATATTTGTATACATATAGTTTAATAAATAATATATTCATTAATACAAAAAGTCAAAAGCATATAACAAAAGTAACAAAACAAAAAGCTCATTATAGCCTTTTACAATTGATTTCGACGTGTTTTCATATTTTGAAACCATTGCATGATAACTTCATTATCAATGCTATGAACAATGTATTTCTCTAAGTATATAATCAAAATGTCATTCATCCTCTGATCACCCATTTGAATATGCAATCGATTCTTCATAATATTCATAGTTGAAAATGCCTTTTCAATAGTGACAATCGCAACTGATAAGATTAATGCCAAAGTCACTAGTAAGTAAACTAACTGAAGTAAGAGAGAGAAGAAGATGAGGCTTCTCAAGAAAGCCTCGGTGAGCTTCTCAAAAAAGTCTAGAGCTCTAGGCTATAGATTGAAGACATTGTGCCAATGCCTCATGTACTTCTACCTCATCAAGTTCATGTCCTTTGTGACAGGAAACTGATCATTTCCATTTTAAAATCTTTTAATTTGGTCCATTTCATGATTCAAATTAAATATTACAGGTCTAACAGTGTACAGATTATCACATCATTTAAAATGATGTGATAATGTGTATACTATTAGATTTAGAAAATATAATCTAAACTATGAAATAGATAAATTGTGGGATTTTGAAATGGAGAGGATTGTATTCCTCTGCTATATGTGACCTTCATTTGGTCCATTTTATGTTTCAAATTAAATATTGCAGATCTAACAATGTATAGATTGACATGTCATTTTAAATTTTAAATATGATGTGCCAATGTGTATATCGTTAGATGTAAAAAAATAAAATATGAATTATGAAATAAATAAATAGAGATATTTTGAAATGAAGAGAATTTTATTCCTCCGCTATTCGTGATCTCCACGATCGTTCATGATATTTTGTATATATTATGGAAAGAGTTGCAAACAACATTTTCAATCTCTTTTGATATGAACCGATTTTATTTTATCCCTTGTTTATCGAAACTGAGGTTAATTACAAGTGATTTTTGTGGCGATGTGTAAATGTAAATATCAAACTTGAAACTTATATGCATATGAAAACACCTAAATTTAAAACTCTTTTTTGGAAAAAAAAAGAAGAAGAAGAAGAAGAAGAAGTATTTGATACATAGAAGCAAATTTAAAATTAGTTATTTTTATAAGAATTATATTTTTGATTTTGTTATTTTGTACCACTATTTTGCACATATGGTTATATCTATATCTATATAAGAGCACTCTCATCAGCATGAACAAATGGGCAAAAACAACCAAAAATAAGGAAAAGGCGGCAAATTGGGGAAACATCAGCCTCCCCAAAATGTTAAAAACCCGTGTTGATGAACAGTAGCTCGTCCAACATAAGGAGCTACTGTTCATCCTTCGGGAAATAAAAAACATTTCTTTCTCTCTCTTGTTTAAGCTGTTTCCCTCCTTTCCCAAACTGCAGTTCGCGCCAAAACTACCGGTGCTCAGCCAGAGGAAGACCAGCAGCGCCTTTTTCTCAAGTTACAATAATAAAATAAAAATTATCACCTCCCAAATTAATTTCCGTTCAAAAACAGAGATTTTAAAGTTAAATACATGCATACATACCTTCTGTTGGAAAGATACAGATTCTGACTGCTGTTGCTCTATAATTTCATATTAGCCATAAACAAAAAGGAAGCTAGAGAACTTTCAAATTCAAGGGGAAAGCCCAGTAGCCATTCTTGAGGTATTTTGCTTTAATTTCCCCAAATTTCTTCATTTATCTGATGATTAAAACTTTGTTGTATTGTGCTGAAGGGTGATACCCGGTTGTGTGACGCACAGATTAAAGTTTTTCTGAGATGAAATTATTTGTTATTTGCTCATGGATAATACTTCCTTTTTTGCAATCTCCTTTTTAAGAACACTATCAACCACTTACTGTCCAGTGTCATTCGTTATCTACTAAAGGGACGTGCTTAGAGTCAATTCTTTTACCTTGTTCTGCAATCTCCATTTGTTGCAGTACTTATCGTTTTTAGATTCCTTCATTTTAGAGTCAGAAGAGACATTTGAAATGACCCAAGAATGCGAATTTCAATCAGTGATTATTAGCTTACTAATATTTTTATATCATTGCTATATATAATATATTGATAGATATTCTGATTTTTTGTATTTTTCCTTACTGATTGTCTGTTTAAATATAAAGTTCAAATTTTTAATTATGCTAAAGCTTGATATAAGTTCATTGTCATTTCTTCTATTTGTGAATTTATGATGCTCTAAAAAAAGAACCTTAGGCAGAACCATGGATAATTGGATATAAATATGTTAACAATGTTCAATGAATAGAGTTAGGTAACAAAATATATGCCATATAGCAACCACTAGGTGTTTATCCTAATTTTGTTATGCATAAAGTTTTTGTTATGTGTTTATCTTGTTGCTTTACATATAGGCTTACTATTATTTATTATTTGACAAGGAATGGATTCACGAGCAAGAGAAGATGTGTTCTTCACAAATCTTCTAGAAGAGTCTAACATGAATATCGATTTTGACATGGAATCTGGACAATTGGAATCCCCACAATGTGAAGTATGTACCGACCAATCTCCATCTGAAAATCAATTGGGGTCCATTGCTAAGAAATCAACACGGGGTCTTAAGTTCACCGTAGAGGAAGACCTTCTCCTTGTATCGGCGTGGCTTAATATTTCCATGGATCCAATAGTAGGGAATCAGCAAAAACGCAATACTTATTGGGATAACATTCATGAGTATTTCGAGAAAGAGAAGACATCTTGCATTAGCCGTACTGCAAACTCTCTAATGCATCGTTGGTCAACGATTCAAGTTAAGACTAACAAGTTTTGTGGGTTCTTAGCCCAGGTTGAAAGGAGAAATGAAAGTGGTTTGAATGAGCAAGACAAGGTATTTTTTTTTATATTTTTTTTAAGTAATGTCAAAATTTAACGCACCAATACTATATATTCACTAATCCAATTTGCATTTGTTAATTTTTCAGATTTCTCGAGCAAAGGAAATGTTTAGAAGTTTACTTGGTGCCTCATTCCAATTTGAACATTGTTGGAATGTCTTGAGGCATAACCCAAAATGGGTGGATCATTGTGCAAAGGGAAAACCAAAAAGAAGACCAGCTGCAACATCTTCTGCTTCAGAGCCGATACAATTAGAGGAAAATGATGCTTCCCAAGCTGCCTTTGTAAACTTAGAGAGACCACTTGGTAGGAAGTCTGAAAAGGCTCGACTAAATAAACGAAAGAGCAGTGAGAGCTTGTGTGGAAATCTTGAAGGGATATTGACTAACATGCAAGAAGCAAAGAAATTAAAATCGGATGAAAAAAAAGAAATTCTTGAGAGGGCATGTTCTCAAACTGAACAACTCATTCAGATTAGGAAAGCTGAGGTTGACAACGCTAATGCTCGGGACCAAGAGTTGATTCGGCTTAGGCAAGAAAAGATTAGCCTGGAACGAGGAAAACAAGAAATGGAAATTATAATGATGGATATATCTAGCTTGACTGCTCAGCAACAACACTACATCCGTCAACGCCGCCTAGAAATCATTGAGCGTCAAACTAAGACTACATAGTGAAACTTTGCAAATTTTTTGTTTTTGTGTAATTAAGAGTACATATGCTCTCTAACTTGACTTACTTTGCAAAGTTTTTTTGATTTTGTTGTGAAAGTTAGATACTATTTCTAACTTGTCAAAATTTGCAAGTTTTGATTTTTTTGTTAAAAGTTAGATGTTTCTAACTTGTCAAACTTTGCAAATTTTGATTTTGTTAGTTATATGTAATTAAGTTTTGTTAAATAGCATTATGGATCATGCAAACAATGTTGTCAACAGCTTTATATATAAACTTGTTTGTATAAGCTTTGATGTTCATTTTTTATATTATGCAATTTGATTGTTGAGGCTGTCATGAATGGATTTATTCAAAGAAATGGAACTCTAGAGTTGATCAAATGCGGAATCCAAAAAACTATTCTCAAATAGCAAATATTTGATTAAGTAATTATAAGAGCATAATTTAATTTGCAATATAAATATGATATTAAATCAAACACACGTATAAGTACGCAATTGAATAAGGGAGAGAGAGAGATTAAATATCAGAGAATGAGACAATGCCAGGTACATCCAGGCGACTGGATTTTGTACCAGGCGACTGGATGTCCAAACCTAGTCGCCTGCTATGTGTGTCCAGGCGACTTAGTCTGGGAGAGAATTTTTTAAAGATTGATCCAGGCGACTGGATAATAATCCAGGCGACTGGATCAAGCTTCAAAAACTCTCTGCCTGACTCAGTCGCCTGGACACATTATCCAGGCGCCTGGATATACGTATTCTAGGTTTGACTCATATTCTAGGTTTGACTCAGTCGCCTGGACACATTATCCAGGCGCCTGGATATACGTTTTCTGGGTTTTAGTAAAACCCAGACAGTTCATTTTCTCTCACTTCTCTCATCCTCTCTCGATTTTTCTCACTCTCTCTCCTAGGGTTTTAGTCGAAAATCACCCCCAATCATTCTCCAAGCCCTCAATCACTCCCAATCACATTCAATCACTCTCAAAACTCTCAAATTCCAAAAACCCCCAATTCAAAACCCTAACTCCTTTAATCCGAATGGCTCCAAAGAAATCCGTGAGTGAAGGACCAAGGAAAAGGCTCAAATCAAAGGCTCAAAGGGAGGAAACTCCATCAACAGACAAAAGCTTCCGTTCTTCCGAAGATTCGGTAAGATTCCTCAAAGAAATTTCTCATAGAACGGTAGTTTTTGGAAAAATTGTTGATTTCCATTACTTTGATAATCACCACATTCATCTTAAAGAGCTGTTTGAAGCTCAAGGATGGGTAAATTTCCTTTCTTTGCGTCAAACTCAATACACCACTCTTGTGAAACACTTTTACGCACACTTTGAATATAAATATAACAAAATCACCTCCTATGTGAATGGTAAATCCATTGCACTCTCCCTTTCCGATTTGGCCTCTGTCTTACAAGTTCCTTGCAGTGGGACTGTTCAACGTTATACTACAAATAGTTGGGTGCAATTCGAAGGGTATAACCCTTTAGAGTCAATTAGGCAAATGTGTGGAAATCCTAACATTGAAGTAGCCGTTAGACCTACAATTTCCGCTCTCACATTAGAAAGCCGACTCATTCATCACATCATAACCCACAACATCCTTCCTAGGAGTGGTTCATACGAATACATCTCTTATTTAGATGCCTTCATCATATGGTGCATTCTCAACAAGGTCAAACTTGACCTTGCATTCTATGTTGGATGGCACATGGACACTTGTGTCAAAAAGAAGAATGGTGCCCTCCCATACGGTCTCCACATCACTACTATACTCAATCATTTCAAAGTAAATGTAAATAGTGAAAAAGAGAATCGAAATGCAATTCCAACGGATTTTTATGGTGAAACTACCATGAAACAAATGAAGTATGAATTCAACAATAACAATAACACATGGGTTAAGAAGGATGCTCATGTGGTAGAAGAAATGGATGAAGAAGCTCAAATGGCTGAAGCTGATGCTCAAGGAAATGAAGAAGCAAGGCAAGAGAATCAAGAGCCTCCAACCGCACCTTCTAGCTCCTCTCGTGTCAATGAGGACAACTTCCAACTCATGTTTGGACGTTTGGACTCTTTGGCCACTAGCGTGGGGAACATGCAAACAAGTTTTGAGAACTTCTCATCTATGGTTACTCAAACATTCTCAACTTATAATGAGAACTTTGCTAGTTTGGCTCAATCCATGGAGGAAATCAATGAGCGTTTGAGGAATCATGGGATGTAGTTATTTGTTTTCATTTCAAACTTTCTTGGTATTATGTAATTGACATTTTGGTTATGTATTATGTATTGGTTAAACCAAATCAATGGAAAGAAAATATTGAATGGGATTTGGGTTTTGTATTACATTGAGTTTTGTAAAGTTTATGATTCCTGCTTGAAAAGAAACAAAGATATATGGTCCACATTAATAAGCTTGTGTATTGTAAACATAAGCCAACATACTAGAGGCCAAGAAAAAAAAATATCTTCATCTTTGCATTTTTTTTTTTTTTGATACATTGTCAAGGAAAACAGAGAAACAAAAAACACAAAACAACAAAAACCAAAACAACTGAAAGCTTAGGGTCTACACATGGAATGTTCACCTGATAATCTCCATTGAGTGAATGAGGCCAAATTAGTTTGTCAGGAGCAGCATTGTTCTCAACCACCGGAATGGAAATGCTCATAATTTGATCACTTTCTGTTCTATCATAGAGCTGGTTGATAAGGTTTATTTTCCAGGTTGCTGTTTGTTGGTCAATAAGATCAGCCACTGATTTGATTTGATCTTGTATATGTGGCGGAGCATTGGGTTTGAACTTAAACCAATCTGGATGGTTGATGGGAATGTTATGTCCTCTTCCAACTCTCCAAGTTGCTTGTCTTAATTTTGGATTGTCTTGAGACATGATAGTTCTCCATATCCATGAGGCTTTCGGATTGGGCTTATGAGAATGTATATCTCCATTTGGGCAATATTTTGATTTTAGAGTTTTGGAGAGCAGGAGATTTGGGTTATTTCTTATGCGCCAATATTGTTTTGTAATTAAAGCTTTGTTCATGGGTCCAAATTTTTTAATTCCCAAACCCCCTTGATTTTTGGGTTTTGTAATGGTTTCCCAATTGGTCATATGTATCTTTCTTTTGCTAGAATCATGGCCTCATCTTTGCAATAATACCTTAACTCTTTTCAGTAGCTCATAGCCTGTCATTCCTGGCATACAATAATCTGTAATAATCAAATTTACCTTTGATGCCTGCAACAGAATATTAAAGACTTCTTAGGAATCAGAAGACAATTTGTGAATGCATTGGTCATTGACTCATCTCAAGTCTCAACTGAAAATGCTCTGAATATTTATTCTGTTTGTAAGGGAAAAAGTCTGGATTGGATAATGTCCAATAGGTAAAAGGGATTAAAAAGTTCATAATTATATCTCTCTTTTCAGAGCAACTTACTCTGCCCTTCAAGGTGTTATGTTGATTGTCTCCCAAGCCTAAAATTTCCAATGCCCTCCTCCCATTTTCTGCTGTAGTCACTGCAGCCACATGAATTATTATAAGCACTTTTGAAAACCCAAGTACCATATAAAAACCTTTTCTTTTCTTATTTAAAGTAAATAATACAAAATATATATATAGCACATTAAAGTTGTGTTTTATTTCATCATCCATGTGTAACAGTACAAGGCTTTCTATGTGCCAAATGATGCTGCAACATTACTTAAATTATAAAAAAAAAAAAAAAAAAAACAAGAAATTATTGCATCCCAAACAGAAAGCTAGAAAGAGTGAAAAAGAATAAAAAACGGTTGCAAGAGTATATATTACCTTTGCAGGAGTTAATGAGTAGTTTTTCAATGAGTTTGCGATCAATGAGATTATCATCCACTGCTAACACATGGGGTTGCTCCACATTAGCCTAAGGTTGAAAAAAGAAGGATGCAGGCGCCTGCATCAGGGGTCCAGGCGACTGGATCCTTGATCCAGGTGACTTAAACTGTCCCAGTCGACTGCCCAAGAGTTTCTGTCTGATCCAGGCGCCTGCATCAGGGGTCCAGGCGACTGGATCCTTGATCCAGGTGACTTAAACTGTCCCAGTCGACTGCCCAAGAGTTTCTGTCTGATCCAGGCGCCTGCATCAGGGGTCCAGGCGACTGGATCCTTGATCCAGGTGACTAAAACTGTCCCACTCGACTGCCCAAGAGTTTCTGTATGATCCAGGCGACTGGTACACTAATCCAGTCGCCTGGATTAGTGAGGTATGTACTAATACAGTCGCCTGGACGTCCCAATCCAGTCGACTGGATTGTGCTGCAATCTAATATTTTCTGCATTCATTGTGCAGACAGCTCCAACACCATACATCTGGATATAGAACAACACTAAGGTGAATCAAGTTGTCCTCATTTCAAGATTATATAATTCACATTAATACAAAGTTTAAAATTACAAACACCTAGGGGCAATTGTTTCAAATACTAGTATTTTACATTAATACAAAATTTAAACTTACAAACACCTAAGGGCAATTGTTTCAAATACTAGTATTTTACATTAATACAAAATTTAAACTTACAAACACCTAAGGGCAATTGTTTCAAATACTAGTATTTTACATTAATACAAAATTTAAAATTACAAAAGCCTAGGAATTGCTATGTAGTTGCCACAAGTGCTCCACAAGGTCAGATTGGAGTTGTGAATGAGTTTCTCTGTCTCTAATTTGATGATGACGTTGAATGAAGTCCATAAATTCAAGTGTAGGAGCGTGTGACACTGGATCAAGGGTAGTTTCATTGAATTGCTGATAATCACCACGTTCAACTTCATCGATATGACGCTCATCTTCAATGATCATGTTATGTAATATTATGCAGGCCGTCATAATGTCTTTAAGTGTTTCAATTTGGAAAAAACGTGCAGGTCCACGAACAATTGCAAAACGTGATTGAAGCACTCCAAATGCACGCTCCACATCCTTCCTTGCTTCCTCTTGCTTTTTAGCGAAATGAGTTTTTTTTGGTCCTCGTGGAGATGGAATTGTTTTAACAAATGTTGACCACGTAGGATATATGCCATCAGCAAGATAATATCCCATTGTATAGTTGTTACCGTTGATTGAGTAATTGACTAAAGGAGCACGCCCTTCAGCAAGCTCAGTAAATACGGAAGAACGTTCTAACACGTTGATATCGTTATGAGATCCGGGTAACCCAAAGAATGCATGCCATATCCATAGATCATATGATGCCACAGCTTCCAAAATAATTGTTGGTTCATGAATATGACCAGTAAAGTTACCTTGCCATGCAGTGGGACAATTCTTCCATTTCCAGTGCATGCAATCAATACTCCCTAACATCCCAGGAAATCCACGGCTTTCGCCCAATGCTAGCAATCTGGCAATGTCATTATTGGTTGGTGACCGTAAATACTCTTCAGAAAAATTTGAAATCACAGCTTTAACAAATTTTTTTACACATTTCATTGCGGTTGTTTCTCCAATACTTACATATTCATCACACAAATCAGCCGTTGTTCCATAAGCTAGCATTCTTATGGCGGCGGTCATCTTTTGAATGGAAGACAACCCGAGCTTTCCAGCAGCATTCCTTCGTTGGACAAAGTATGGCTCAGTCGCTTCTAGTGTAGACTTAATACGTAAGAAAAGAGAACGACTCATTCGAAACCTTCTTCGAAATATGTTTGGAGGATATAATGGTGGTTCAGCAAAATAGTCACGGATAATCCTTTCGGTGGCTTGCACAAAATCACGAGGAATGAACGTGCGGCGTCGACGTGGTCTTGATCCTCCACCACTATTCAAACGTTCTTCTTCAATAGCAAAACGTAAAATCATCTCCATCTCATCATCAGAGGAGGATGAGGAGTCGTTAGCAATTATGTCAAATATAGGATGACGATCCATTGAATGACCAAACCACCTATTCTTCAATTTCAAACTTTTTTTCACAATACTCTGAAAAGATTTAACCAAAACATCATACATTAGATTAGTAATACAATATTTCAAATAAATTAAGAGCAAGTATAGAGCAAGATAATTTTTTTCTTTGAAATTTCAATAGTGTTAAAGATAAGGATGAGACATTCAATATGTAAATGACTACAGAATATTCCTTTTGTGTGTGTGCTTGCACAATGTTCACTTCTTATGTTAAAATTGAGATACATAATACATTTGGCATACATAATACATTGATAGTTCAATGAGATGTGACTTTATAAATTTTCTGTGGTTGTTTATAAGTGAGGTTCTAGTGGAAATTAAGGGCTTTTAACATATAACTTTCATTTATATTTATGAAACATCACTTATCCTTAAATCAATATATATTAGCATTTCTTTTAGCAGTATTTTTAGAGCATTCTCATCAGACTCCTCATTTTTTTTGCTAATTGGGTTCTAAAAAACCCACTTTTGCTTAAATAGCTAAAGCACTACTACACCAGACTCCCTATTTTAACTTTATTATTCCATTTTTTAATATATCTTTATTATTATTATTATTTTTTTCACAACTCCCGAAATACTACACTACAAAAAACACTACTACACTAAAAAAAAAGTCTTTTTTATTCTCCCAATTGATGAACAGTGGCTCCTCAAGGTGGGAGAGCCACTGTTCATCAATTCCCCATTTTCGTTGGTATAGGGAGGCTGATGTTTCCCTTTTTCTGCCTTTTCCTTTCTTCACTTCAACGTATTCCAAATTAAAAAAAAAAAAAAAATCTGGCCATTGAAAACAGTCTCCCAGCAGTGTTAAACACGCACGAAAAGAAATCCATTTGTTTTGTCTTATTGTATTTGTTATGGCAATGAAAATCCTAATACAAATAAGTTTCAGACATTAGGATTATGGCTGTAAAGGATAAAAAGGTGTGAAAGAAAAAGAAAGTAAAAAAAAAAAAAGAAACAATGTCTGTCTAGAAACATACGGTGGTTTAATCAAGCTTGACAAATCTTGAGACCCATGGGTGTGGGTGGCGGCAATGGGAGGTCGCTGATCGGGAAAGAGGAAAAAAATGGGTACAAGAAAAAGGGATGGAGGAGCGGGGGAGAGTATTCCACAGGCGGAGGAACAGAGGGTGAGGGAGAGGAAAGATAAAAATGAGAAAAAGGGATGGAGGAGAGGGGGAGAGTATTCCACAGGCGGAGGAACAGAGGGTGAGGGAGAGGAAAGATAAAAATGAGAAAAAGGGATGGAGGAGAGGGGGAGAGTATTCCACAGGCGGTAATAGAGGTGAGGGACGGTAACAGTGGGTGAGGGAGAGGAAAGATAAAAATGATAAAAAGATGGTATTTTGGGAGTTGTGAAAAAGTAAAAATATATTAAAAAATGGAATAGTAAAGTTAAAATAGGGAGTCTGGTGTAGTAGTGCTTTAGCTATTTGAGCAAAAGTGGGTTTTTTAGAACCAAATTGGCAAAAAAAATATGGAGGCTGATAAGAATGCTCTAAGGATATGGTTAAGCGGGCAAATACAAAACAAACAGAGTCTCTAAAGAGGAGAGGACCAAATTAAGCGTGTAATGGCCTCAGGCCTCTCTTCTCGCGCGCTCCTCTTATCCATTAACAACGCTCACCAACACCAACACCAACACCAACACCAACACCAACACCATTGCTGCTCAACTTTTAGCTTCGGAAGAAGAAGAAGAAGAAGATCGAATAGTAGTAGAAGCTTCTTCAACTTGTCTTCGTTTCCACTTTCTCTCCCCACCACCAGAGTCTCTTCTTCTCGACCAGTGCTTTGCCAGTCCACAGGCCTCTCCGATGTCGATATCGCCGTCCAAGCCGGCCAAGATCGCCTTCTCAAGGTTCGCCGCTCTAAAATTTCTGTACGAGTATTTTGCTTAGCTACTTGATTTTTAAATTTTGAGTTTGAATTTTGAAATTGCAGGTTCCTGTGTCTAATATAAGGAATTTCTGCATCATTGCACATATTGATCATGGAAAATCAACTTTGGCGGATAAACTGCTCCAAATGACTGGAACTGTGCAGAAGCGAGAGATGAAGGAACAGTTTCTTGATAACATGGATTTGGAAAGAGAGAGAGGCATCACTATCAAACTACAGGTTTCCATTTCTCAGTTTCTTTACTATATTTCTCAGAAAATTAGCTTGGTATGCCTTAATTGATAAGATCCTAAGCAATTAGTTTCATATGGAAAGGAAGATGGTAGGGGTGGTGTTAGAATTTCTTGGGAGAAGGTTTGAAAAGAGTTTCAGATTGGAATAGAGCAGCGATTATGAAGCACATTTGGCATCTCTATGTGTAGCTTAAAAGGAAAATGTTTTTGGACTATAAAAATTCCTCAAAATTGCTCTTGGGGATGGACAACAATTCTGAAGCTAAGAGAGGAGGCAAGGAAGTTTATGAGTTTTGAGGCTTGCGAGGTCTGAGGACTTAATGAGCAATCAAAACAAGCTGTATTTGATTCCTTTAAAGGATGAAGATAGGGTTCTATGGTCTGAGTCTCATAAATTAGAACCAGAGGTGATAGAGTGGATTGGTATAGTCTGATTTGGTTCTCTCTTGCTATTCCCAGGCACTCTATCATTGGTTGGGTTGCTATGCACAATAAACTCCAGTGAGGATTATTAGTAGACAGCCTGTGTTTTTTGTAGATCATCCGTTGAGGATAGAGACCACCTATCTTTCAATGCTCCTTCACTAACAGGATTTGGAATTGAATTATGGGCTGCTTCCTAGTTCACTGGCTTAAGCAAGCTGGAAGGAAATAATTCAATGGGGAATTATTGCTCATCTTAAAGGGAAGGGATTTAGGTCCATCTTGTGTAAACTAGCCTGGTGGGCTACACTTTACCAGCTATGGAGACAGGGAAATGCCACCCTCCATTTAGGAAATGTCTACACTGAGGAATAACTCATTGCTGTTATCAAAAAGGATGTTAAAGGGAGAATTGAGAGCATAAATCACTGCTGTGACTCAGTGTTGAACCAGGTTTTCTGTTGCAAATGGGGTATCAGAACTGAGGTGATCTGCAGAAGATCTAATTAGCTTCCTTTCTGTGTCCTCTCGGTTCTGAGCTTTGTGTTTCCTTCTTTAGTTCCTACTGGGTGTAGTGAGTTTAGCTGCTAAATGCTATCAGGTTTTTAGTCTTGGCTGATTGTAAAATTGGGTGTTTTTTAGCTTCCTGCAGCAGGTTTGCTGAGGTTTTGATTGTTGTTGTACCGCTGTTCTTTTGAGTTAAATAAAATCTAACGGATTCATCAAAAAATAAAAAAAATAAAAATAGCAATTCAGTGCTAAACTAGGTTTCTTGATGGTTTATTAGAAGTGATTTGATATGTAAGGGATTTGATGGCTGTTTCATATTGAAAGTGTATGAAAGGATGTGGGAAAAAAAAAAAAAAAAACAGAAAAAGATAAAAGCCTAGGCATTAACTGTTAGGTATGTGAGACATTATATCATCAAATGTGGTGAGATACATCATTTAGAATGTTCTTAACTTTGTATGGTATGTTATCAGCATTTTTATCTGAAATTGATGCCTTTAATGTTTTGTGATCTATTTTGGTTGCTATAATATATCTTTAGCATTTGAGAAACCGATCTAAGTTGTTTTTCTCTTTGTGGCAGGCGGCTCGAATGCGTTATAAGTTTAAAAATGAACCATATTGCCTGAATTTGATTGATACTCCAGGGCATGTGGACTTCTCTTATGAGGTATGCAGATGTGGGAAACTAGTTGGTCCATGTATGGTGATCTTATCCACTTTAATATTGCAGTGATGCATATGAGTGCTTTACCACCTCTTGGTTAAGGAGTGAGGTTCTAGAGCCATTGTCTATAATTGGTCGTCTTTACCACAGTTACATGACAAACCCACTCTACTATGTCCATTCCCTAACGTGTATCAGTTATAAAGTTGGTAGCAGTGCATAGAGGTGATTTATTATTGAATGATTTGGACTTATTCTTTTTATTCATTTATCTATATCTAGGTTTCTCGGTCTCTTGCTGCATGTGAAGGAGCTCTCCTTGTTGTAGATGCATCTCAGGTAAATCTTTATCCACTTGCATTTGTTGTTTTAACTTAAATCATTCAGAACATTAAACATGCCACATTTAATGTGGGATGATGAAACTTGAAATTAGCCATTTTTCTTGGAGTACTCACTTGTACTACATCCTCCATTGCTAGCATAATTGAGTTTGTTTATTATGTTGTAGGGAGTTGAAGCACAAACACTCGCTAATGTTTACTTGGCCTTGGAAAACAATCTAGAAATCATCCCTGTAAGTAGGTAGTTGTTCTCTCTCTTTTTTATTTTTTGGTTGATTTTGGTGGGATTTTTTTTTAGCTGGAGTTTTTGAAATGTTCACATTACTGAAATATAGTTGTTTTAATTGTGAGTCATTCATAAACAGTTGGAAAGGCTTTTAAACTCCTTGAATGCAGTGATACTTCTTGAAAGCAAATCATGGGCTTGGCTTTAGTGGAACTTTTAGTTTGAGAATGCTTGGACAATTTATAGAGATGGCAGAAAGTTTAAGTTTTGAAACACAATCAGCTGCTGGGATTGTCAAATCTGAACTTGCAAATGGACTAAAAAAATTATGGAACTTTGTTCAACAGTTTTCTCTAACAATCACGGTTTCGATCCCTTAGCTCCTTCATCTCTTTCCCTTTTATCTCTCTATTTCCTCTGAATTTGGCATGAATTGACTTCTTTAATTTTTACCATTAGATAAATATGATTCCAATTCATTGTGTATATTAGCTGCCTTTAGAAATTATTGCCTTTTGCTTGACCTGGGTTGAGTGCCTTACTAGCACCTAGTGCCTTGGGCAATATGGGGACTGAATGCCTTTAGGGTACTTTATTGCTTTTGGCACATGGGATCTGATGAAGGTGCTTTGGATGTGATTCCTGATGTTAATGCCTCCTAACTTATTTAGATATAGAGCATTATCACTATAAATTTACAAGAGAAAAAAAATGACTAACAATTATATTTAAGCACCCTATTCCTAAGATTAAACCTTTTTTTTTTTGCTAGAAAAAAAAAATCTTGGAAATAAGGCTTGGTTGTTTAAAAAAAAAATCTTCAAAATAGGCTGCTGAAACAATCTATGCCAGCTGCTCATTGTTTGTTGGTTTCCTTGTATGGCTAATTGCCCCTAACATAGATGTGCTGTTTAGATTTCTAAGGTCCAATCCTAAAATGCCACTTCTCCTCTTAGTTTCCTTTGGCCTTTAAAGAGGGCATGCTTTGTCCAGCCATTTTATGGTTGCTTTGGCTGCTGCATCATAAGCCTATGAAGAGGAGTAATGGTTGAGAAACAAAATGTAAATCGAATTCATAATGCTTTAATGGGTCAATCATCATCAAATAGTTAACTGTAAAGCTCTCAATTGGCCTGTAACAGCTCGTGCTGGGCTGTTAGCTGTTATGCATATCAATTTTGACCTAATTGGTAAATCCTCTAAAATGGTTTTGGTGGCCATTAATATCATTGTGTGCCCAAATAACTTTTCTTTATGATACTGCCAATTAAGACAAACTTCACTGGGTTGGGGTTGTTCACTAGTATTTCATAAAAGATGGGCTGAATGCTTGAGGGTATATCCATTATTATAGGACATGCTCTGTTTTCACTTATACGTAAAGCCTAATAGGAAGCCAGCCAGTCATGGGGTTGCTTGACTTAAACATACTATCATAAGTAGCCTACAGATTAGTACTGGAGAACAGAAGCATGGAACCAAGTAGTGTTTGACTGTGTGAGAGATTTTGAATTAAGAACGTCTAATGAAATAGTATGATGCCTGTTTATCTGGTCATCTAAACTTCCTCAGAATTTTTTTTAGCTCTTTCATGTCACATGTACTGATGTTGCTCAGAGAGAAATTCTGCTGTCACTGCTCATACTCATGTAACATGCCACAGAAGCTCCAAAAAACATGTTCATATACTTATACACGAATTTTTTAAAGTTTGGTATTATTCACAAAAATCTTGATTTTACTTTTTTTTCCTCATTCTTTGATGCTTGTTTCATTTCATACTCCTGAGTCCTGACAATGCGTAGACTGGTGAAATTATATTTTTATGTGTAATATTATTGTTGACATAGAACATTCTATTACAGGTTTTAAACAAAATCGATCTTCCAGGTGCAGAACCAGATCGTGTTGTTCGGGAGATCGAAGAGGTTTGTGCACCAAAATGAAAGATTCTATGTTGAACGGGTGTGTCGCATATATTGATGCTTGTAATTTTACTGGATGTGGGATGCTGGAAAAGAGAATCGTATTCTACGTAATAAAAGTTGGGTCTTAGAAGCTGTGCTTGTGACAAGTCAATTATGATAGAAAAGTCCTCATTTCAATATAAATACATTAAAATTATTGAGCTCATTCTACTCAAGATGAATTATATTATTAAATTTCAATAAGTTTAAATTACTATTTTGATTAAAATTTTATTATTAAAATTTTGAAAAGTTAAAAAAGAAATTAAAGTTTATTCTTTATTTTAAATTATTTTATCATCTGTGATAATTTTTAGTTTGATAAAAAAAAAAATTGATCTTACATGATAATCTTCTGTCATATAACTTTAGGTGATTATTTATTCATTATTTTGTGTTTGTTTTCACTAATATTTTTTTTATCATTACTGTACGTATGAATTAATCTATGTATCGTAGGAGCATACTGCTAGTTTATATAATTTTCCAGGTCTAGTCTCTTTAAAACTTTGGCTTTACTAATTAATCCTATGGGAGCAAACCCTCCTAGATTGCCTAATTGAGTAGGACAAAGGCCAAATATGAGCCAAACTCAATTTTGACCAATCTTCTTTTTTTTTTTCTAACACCAATGCATATTCATCTAGATATATATGGAAGAGTGGAATAACTAAGACTAACTGTTCATCATAGGCTACGACTTACGAGAACTTTATTGATTTGGTTAAAATATTCTGTTGTCCTTGAAATATAGTTCAGGTTCTATTTTTAAATGGTTCTATTTATCCAAGAAAATTTACAATATTCATTTTGCTAAAAATTTAGAAAATTTAAGAGATAGGAAGATACATAATCTTGATGAGAGAGAGTGAAGCAGAGGTGGGAGAAAAGAGTCATGACCAATAGAGATGGAGAAGGGGATATAGGGGAAGAAATGGAGAGAAAGGGAAGGAAAGAAAGCTATAAGAGAGGAAAGGGTGAGAAAAGAAGACAAAGGAGACAGATAATGTAGAAGCTCTGCCAAATTTTTTAACTCTAATTGATATCCATATTTCTGATTTTTTTTTTTTTACGAAGGAGGTTAATGTATAGGCATCTCAAAACCCTGGAAATGCTTGGAACTCATGTGAAACTAGCATCTGCCTTCCTTTGAATGATCTTTGGTGTAGGGGTATCCTTTAAGGATAGTGTTTACTAACTTTCTTAATATAGCTAAGGATGAGAATGCAATGGTGACTGAAAAATTACCCCTCTTTTGCGCTTATGAAAAGAATTTACCCCCTTTTTGTATGCTTTTTGTCTTGTGGATGGAGTGAAATAGTTAAAGTTCTGAATGAGTGGCCTGTTCCACTTGTGAGCCTAAGGCAGCTGTTTACATTCTTTATTTCTATGTATGGCTAGTTCTATCACTGTTGGCCTTTTTTAATATATATATATATAATGATTTTATTGATTCAGTAAACTTCTGTTGTTCTCTCGTATAATTATTGTATACTTGGACTTATAAAAAATTATTTTATACTTGGATGGTACACCCTCGGTGTCTTTTTTCCATGAATTTACTTGTCAAGTTAAAAAAACACAGAGGCTAATCTTTACTGCTATAATCTCATATTGCAAAATTGCTTCCCAAGGGGTTACAATTAGAAAGAAATCATTTATAGTGGGTCGATTTCTTAACTGGCTCTAAGTTAACACATTTTTAATGTAGGTTGTTGGGTTAGATTGTAGCAATGCCATACGCTGTTCTGCTAAGGTCAGTTTTGATTATTTTGTCATTTTGTTGAACACATCTGTACTTCAATGAAAACTGTAGCAAATAGTTTATATATATATTCTTTTGTGTTCCTTCTCTTTTGTAGGAGGGAATAGGTATAACTGAAATTCTCAATGCAATTGTTGAACGGATTCCCTCACCCAAGGACACTGCTGAAAGGCCATTAAGGGCTTTAATATTTGATAGGTATATATTTGACTTGACCACCTCTTCTTGATGGCAATCAACTCCATGTTTCATTATGCTTTTGTTTTTGGTTTCCTATCACGATATTCATATTTGTATGCATTGTATGGTAAGAAGCACGGACGCAGATGCAACACGACAATTCTTGGAAAACTAGGACACGAAACGTTAGGGAAAAGACAATTAATTTATATTTTTAGGTATATTTTAAGAGTACAAACCAAAAGTAAAAATGAACTACAAGAAAATTTATGCCGAAGAAAAAATAATGCTATTAATGATACTATTCACAATTTGACACATTTAGCATATAAAACCATAAACAGATAAAGGCGAAAAAAAGACTATTCAACACTAATTAGTAATCCGATAGAAAAATGCTATAAACATAAGGGATATCTGACCTATTCGCTTGGTTGGGAGTGTTTATAAACTATTGGCAAAGGTGTTGACTAATAGATTGAAGTTGGTGCTGGATAAACTAGTATCTAAGTCTCAAAACGCATTTGTGGGTAGTAACCAAATATTGGACTTGTTACTTATTGCAAATAAGTGCCTAGATAGTTGCATATTGGAGAAGCTTATGATCATGTCAATTGAGATACCTTAGTCTATTTGTTAAAGAGCATGGGATTTGGTGATAGATGGAGGTGATGGTTTCACCCTTGCATAAAGAGAGGAATTACTCTAGTAGATTGGTGTTGCATGTGTTGGCGCAAGTGGTAAGACAATGGACCACTTGTTGCACTTAGATGTTGCATATAAGTTGCGGACTTTAACTTTTCTTTGTTTAGGGGCGCCGGAATTTGAGGTAGGCCTTCTTTCTTCTTCTTTAATGTTTTCGGAGTCAAACCCGATAAGAAGCTTCTCCACCTCCATGGTACGGGTGGGTTTGGAAGTAGAGGACCTCGGTCTGACTCCCGGTGAAGCTACAGATGAGCAGGAGCTCGTTACCTTCTCGGATACGGCATGTGTTCTACAGTCTCAGGCTTCGCCTCTAAGGATGCTGGAGGTGCCGCAGTGTGGAGAGGAGCTCCCATCTCCTCTCACATGTGTGCCTCTGGCTATTATTGAGCCCTCAATTCAGGACGGAGCAAAGGTGGATTCTATCCCTGATACGGAGCAGGCTAGATCAAAATGGGTAAACAGTCACTATCGAGGCTTTTGTAAACTGGTGGGTTTTCCCATTGATAGTCATGAACAGCAGTGCCTAGAGTTATTAAGAAATATTGAGGAAACCAGGATTTTGAAGAAAGGTGAGGTGAGTTCTCGGAAAGTGATTACCACTGCTTCTAAAGGTAAACGTGAGCTTAAACGTCTAGTGTCCTCTGTGAATTATGACGGGCAGCGGTGTGTCCGCTGTTGAGGTGCGCATCTGGTATTTTGTTGGGTATTTTGTTTTTTTAATGAAGCTAAAACTGTTATCTTGGAATGTAAGGGGCCTGAATGACCCAAAGAAGAAGGAAATTTTGAAGAATTGGTTGCGTAATTGGAAAGTAGATGTTGTGTGCTTGCAGGAAACGAAGCTGGACAAGGTAGATTGGAAGTTGATACAAAGTAAATGGGGGAATCGGTATGCTGGCTGGGTGGTTCTTAATGCTGAGCATACAGCTGGCGGGGTGTTGTTACTTTGGGATAAGCGTGTGCTGGAGTTGATTGATTCTAAGGTGGGTACCTTCTCAGTTTCTTGCTGTTGGAAAAGCCTCATTGATGGCTTTGAGTGGGTTGGTACGGGGTTGTATGGCCCTAATAGGGATGATATCCGGAACATCCTGTGGGATGAATTATCGGAGGTTCGTCTTCAGTGGTCAGTTCCTTGGTGTGTTTTTGGATATTTCAATGTGGTCCGGTTTCCTAGTGAAAGGAGGGGCTGTATGAGAGTTAGTTCAGCCATGGAGGAGTTCTCTGACTTCATAGATGGTCAGACTTTGGTGGATTTACCGCTTAAAGGAGGTAAATATACATGGTGCAATGGGTCTGCTAATCCCTCTATGTCAAGGATAGATAGAGTGCTGGTTTCTAGTGATTGGGAGGAACAATACCCGGATGTTGTTCAGAAGTTAATGCCTAGACCAATCTCAGACCATAACCCTCTTTAGTTGGAGGCTGGTGGTATGGCTAGGGGGAAAAGTTCTTTTAAATTTGAGAACATGTGGTTGAAAGCTCTGGGATTTGTTGATAAGATCCGGGACTGGTGGTCTAGCTATTCTTATAGTGGCACTCCTAGCTTTGTCTTGGCCCAGAAGTTGAAAGCTTTAAAGGGAGATTTGAAAGCTTGGAATCAGCAGGTGTTTGGGGATGTGGGTGTTCGGAGGCAGCACCAGGAATGTGAGTTACAAGCTCTAGATCTGAAGGAGAGCCTTGATAGCTTATCGGGTGAGGAGCGGATTAGAAGGGAGGATTGTAAAATTGAGCTGGTGAAGGTGGCTCAGTTGGAGGAAGTTTCCTGGAGGCAAAAGTCTAGAGTTTTGTGGCTTAAGGAGGGTGACAACAATACAAAATTCTTTCATAAGATGGCGAATTCTCATTGACGTTATAATTACATGGAAAGGGTGGAAGTTGATGGGGTGGTCTATGAAGAGGATTCTGTGATTCGGGCTAAGGTGGTCCAATTCTACAAATTTTTGTACTAGGAGCATGAGTCTTGGAGACCCACGGTTAATGGGTTAGATTTTGATGTGATTTCGTCGGAAGAGAGAAATATGTTGGAAAGGTCTTTTACTTTTGATGAAGTTTTGCAGGTAGTGAAGGACTTGCAAGGGGATAAGGCTCCTGGCCCTGGCCCTGACGGATTCACTATGGCCTTTTTTTAAAAATGCTGGTCGGTGATAGAAGAAGATGTCATGGGTTTTTTTGCAGAGGTTCATACTCATTGTAAGTTTGAGCGTTCTCTAAATGCCTCTTTCATTGCTTTGATTCCTAAAAAGCAGAATGCTTCAAATATTCGAGACTTTCGGCCTATTAGTCTTATTGGGAGTGTCTATAAGTTGCTTGCCAAGGTGTTGGCTAATAGATTGAAGGGTGTGTTGGATAGCTTCATTTCGGAGTCGCAAAATGCTTTTGTGGGTGGTAGAAAGATTTTGGACTCGGTTTTAATTGCAAATGAGTGTTTGGATAGTAGGCTGAAAAGTCAGATTCCTGGGGTCATTTGTAAGCTTGATATTGAAAAGGCTTATGATCATGTGGATTGGAGCTGTCTTTTGCATCTTTTGGAGAGAATGGGTTTTGGAGATAGGTGGAGAAGGTGGATTGAAGTTTGCATTTCTTCGGTCCAATTTTCTGTTTTGGTTAATGGCTCTCCTGAAGGATACTTTACTAGTTCGAGAGGTTTATGCCAAGGTGATCCATTATCCCCTCTATTGTTCCTTTTGGTAATGGAGGTTCTGAGTAGGATGTTGAAGAAAGTGGAATCACAAGGTCTTATTCAAGGCTTTAGTGCAGGAGGAAATGCGAATTCTGGTTTACGGATTTCTCATTTACTGTATGCTGATGATACTATTCTATTTTGTGATGCAAACTTGACGCAGATGTTGTATATCCGAATGGTGCTCACATGTTTTAAGGCGGCTACTGGCCTTCGGGTTAATATGTCCAAAAGTGAGATGGTTCCGGTTGGTGAGGTTCAGAATATTTCCGTTTTGGCTGAATCGCTTTGCTGCCATATTGGTGTGCTGCCCCTATCATACCTTGGCTTGCCTTTGGGGGCTTCGTACAAGGCCACTGCAATTTGGAATCCTATTCTGGAAAAAATGGAGCGTCGATTATCGGGTTAGCAGAAGTTGTATTTGTCGAAAGGGGGTCGTTTGACTCTTTTACAGAGTAGGCTATCTAGTCTTCCAACATACTTTCTCTCCCTTTTTACTATCCCTAAAAGTGTTGCTAACAGACTTGAGAAATTGCAAAGAGATTTCCTGTGGGGTGGTATGGGGAATAATTTTAAGCACCACCTGGTGGGTTGGGATAAGGTGTGTGTTCCTAAGGCGAAAGGGGGTTTGGGTGTTCGGAGTTTGGTCCTTTTTAATAAAGCTCTTTTGGGGAAATGGTTATGGAGGTTTGCTTGGAAGAAAATAATTTGTGGCGTAGGGTCTTAGTTGAGAAGTTTGGGGTCGAGCTTGGGGGTTGGCGCACTAATCCTATTCGTTGGGCGCATGGGTGTGGTCTTTGGAAGGGCATTATGTCGGGTTGGGATGATTACTTCCAACATGTGGAATTCGTGATTGGCCAAGGCAATCGGGTGAGATTTTGGAAGGACAAATGGTGTGGTGATACCGCTTTGATGGACAGGTTCCCTTTGCTGTTCAACTGTTCCAGCAACCGTGAGGCTACAGTTGAAACTGTTCTCAACCGACCGGATTCTGGAGGGGTTGGTAATTGGAATGTGACCTTCACTCGGGGTTTTAATGATTGGGAGGATGAGATTGTGATTGAATTTTTTCAGCTATTATCTTCTTATGTTGTTCCTATCATGGCTTCAGATGGGGTGAAGTGGAATTGTAACAAGGCGGGTGTGTTCGACTCTTGTTCCTTTTATGCAGTCTTGAATGTTAGGCCAGGGGTGGTGTTCCTGTGGAAAATGATTTGGAAGGTTAAAGCCCCTTCGAGAGTGGCCTTCTTTATTTGGTCGGCGGCTTGGGGTAAGATTCTCACTTGTGAAAACCTTATGCTTAGAGGTTATACAATGGTGGGGTGGTGCTGCATGTGTAAGAGGGATGGAGAGACAGTGGACCATTTGTTAATTCATTGTGCTGCAGCTCAGGTGCTTTGGAACTATGTCTTCCAAGCTTTTCATATCTAGTGGGTCCTCCCAAGAAGTGTGATGGATTTATTATTTGGTTGGCACAATTGGTTCGGAAGGCATCACTCTCACATTTGGAATCTGGTCCCTCATTGTTTAATGTGGACGGTGTGGTGTGAAAGAAACTCTAGAACGTTTGACGATTTGAAGAAGTCTGATGATCAACTTCTAGGTTCCTTTGTTGAATCTTTGTTTGATTGGTCAAGGGCTTGGGGATTTACTACTGCTATTACTGTCCATGATTTTATTGTTGTTTTACATTCAGATTCTGCTCGTTTGTCTCTGCTGTAATACTGCCTCTCGGGTGCACTATTTGTGCACTTAGAGTTTTTTAATACAAATCTTATTACCTATCAAAAAAAATTAGATGGATGTAGGAACTGGTTTGTTAAAACATTCCTCCTTTGTTTGGAATCTAGCCCTTTATGCCTGTTGTGAATACTGCAAGAGAAAGGAATCATCATACATTTGAAGATGTGGAAGTCTTGATTATTCAACTGATGTTGTCTTTTTCAAGATCATCGTTTGAATGGTCATGTTGGGTTTTTGAAACAATTATTCTGTAGTATATTTTATTGATTTTTATTTCTCTCTGGTTATAGCTTTCATTCTTTGTAATTTTTTAGGACTAAATCATGTATATGTCTATAATGTCGTTATATTCTGATGTAGTACGGAAAACGTGAAAGGGCTAGATTTCGTTCTAGCTAAACACAAACGCTTAAATTCATAAGGGGCTCCTTGAATCCACAAAAAAGAACTCTGGAATCCATCAGAAATGAAGAAAGCCTCAATTTTATTGAAAGATAATTGTTATTTTCGTTTAACATATTGCCGGCCTATTTAAAGGCTCCAAAAAACCTATTTTCCAAGTAAGAATATTCTTAAACATATCCTAATTGATACAGTACTATAACATGACTCTAATTTGACTAGGAAAGTCTTAAAAACACCTAAAATCAAGGAAATAAAATTATAACTCCTAAAATAATGAAAATTACATAAAATATTAAAAATCATCTCATGATTGTGAGATCCCCTAGCTTCTTGTCCTACGTCAAGATTGTCCACTTGAATGAAACTCGACCTCGAGTTTTCTTCTGAAAATTGAAATCTTCTACTCCAAACAAAAAAGATACTTTGAATACTTGACCATCTTCAAAACTTGCTTGGAATTATTTTCCATAATTTGTGTGACCCAAAATTTCTTCTGTTCACCCTTCAATTGATTTGCAATATTAACCAATAAAGACTTGAAGACAAAATTAAAATTTTCTACTCCAAGAAAATCAATTGATTGGGTTGTTGTGATCCTCACCAAACCAACTAGATATTGGGAATTATGGGTTATGGATTCACCCTCATGTTTGACTTCAGTTGAATCTTCCACGATATTCCTAATAATTTTTGCCTCAAGATTTTCACCATTTTCTTCAATCAATTCCAGATTTCCTTCTTTAACCTCTTCAAAAACTTCTTCCAAAATATCATCTTTGATAGACGATCTTTCTTCAAATTCTTTGTCTTCCAACTCTTCAACATTTGTCAAAACTTGATCTTGTTCAACTTCTTTAATAATAAAATTATGCTCATAAATTGAATTTTTCTCAACATCAATGACACCTAAATTCTGATATTTCGGCCATGAATTGATATTGAGATTCTCGCTACATTTCCCTTCAAATAATTTTGCTTGTCCATGACTATAACTTGTATAAAACAATATCTCGTCATAATCACGGGGAAAGAAAAAATTAACCATCAATCTTTTCATTCTTGGCCATGAGAAAATTCTAGACTTACCTCTTCGCATTCTGAAATACTCTATATCATTCCACCAATCTGCTGCATCCTTCACAATCCTTCACAAGCTTCCTCGATACAAGTGGCACCTTGAAATCTTTAGGAATCTTTGCACAAGTAAAATAATCTTCAAAATTCAAGATCCAATCTATGAAGTCTTCTTTGTATGATATATCAAAACATGGAATATCATTAAAATTAAGAACATGTCTTCTGATAAGTTGGTTAACAAAAGGCTCTCGAGCAACTTCTCCAGCGCGATTCTTGTCAACTCTTTGTTTCCTATTGGCGTTGAGTCCCAATCCGACGAGCAGTTTTTGAATCTCGTTCATTTGCTGCCTTTGTTCTTCTATTGCTGCCCATATAGCATCTTTCCTATGACTTCCACCGTTGGAGCCCTCAACTCCATCTCTGTTAGTAGCCATCAAACCAGGCAAAACCTCACTCTGATACCACTTGACGCAGTACGGAAAACGTGAAAGGGCTAGATTTTGTTCTAGCTAAACACAAACCCTTAAATCCATAAGGAGCTCTTTGAATCCACAAGGAAGAACTCTAGAATCCACCAGAAATAAAGAAAACCTCAATTTTATTGAAAGATAATTGTCATATTCGTTTTACATATTGTTAGCCTATTTAAAGGCTCCAAAAAACTTATTTTCCAAGTAAGAATGTTCCTAAGCATATCCTAATTGATACAGTACCATAGCAGGACTCTAATTTGACTAGGAAATTCTTAAAAACACCTAAAATCAAGGAAATAAAATCATAACTCTGAAAATAACGAAAATTACATGAAATATTAAAAGTCATCTCACGATCTTGAGATCCCCTAGCTTCTTGTCCTATGTCATATTCTTCACATTGATACTATTATTATTTCTACCCGTCAAGGTGTAGCATAATTGGTAGAGGCTTGGGATGAGCTGTAAACTCAAACATTTTGGGTTCAACCCCCACTAGAAACTTCTCTTGGATTATCTGATACACGGTTTTGGTGGGTTGGGTATTCCGGGTTTATTACTCAAGGGTGGGTCTGAAGGGCCCTGCATTGGTAAGGTTCCTTGTCATAAAATATATATATATATATATATCCCTTCCATTTTTGAAAGAAACAGCAGTTCTACCCTTATGCATGTAGTTGCCAAAAATGTTCAGAAAAGTTCTTTAGGTCAATAACTGCATTTGTGGTTATGGTATTTACATGTGGCAATGAGCTTCACCCTAAGTCATATATTTTGTTTCCTTGAATCTTTGTGCAGTTACTATGATCCATATAGGGGTGTTATAGTATATTTTCGGGTCATCGATGGGACTATAAAGAAAGGTGACAGAATTTATTTTATGGCCAGTGAGAAGGTGAAATCCTTGTTCTAATCTTCTATCTCCCAAATTTTACATTGCTGGATTACCTTATGATTTGAGATCTGTATGCTTGTTTTGTACACTACTACTTGCTTAACTGATATACTACGACTGAAACTTTATTCACAGTAGTGCTAATTTTTTTACCATTTATTCATGAAACGGCAGGATTATTTTGCTGATGAAATTGGAGTTTTGTCTCCTAATCAGCTACAAGTTGGAGAACTGTTTGCTGGTGAGGTAAATTAATACATTTCAATAATTTGATTCTTAGTATGATGTGCATCTACATGGGTTCACACACACACACACACAGCAGGCAATCTTATATTGGCTTGCAAAGGAAAATTAGGTCAGTAGTGGAAATATTGTGGATTGTCCAAGGAAGTCTTCCTCTCCAGAATTCCGATTTCATATTTATAGATTAAACATGATTTTTACCTAATACACCTACATCTGTTTTAGTTTTGTCCCGCGTCACAATAATAATGATCCTTTTTTTTCTTTTTCTTTCTTTTCTTTACATTTATTTTAGCTTGCTATCTTGTATTAGTTCTCCCTAAGCTGAAGAAAACTGCTTGAATTTGGCTTCAATCTTCTACAATCTATTGAAATCTCAAATTATTATTTCCATCCTTTCTTCTTTGTTGTCTTGCATAAATAAAAAGTTTATCTTCTTACCTTGCCATATCGATGATAGATCTTGAAGCCATTGACAAACTTATTAGGGAATTACTTAAATTTGCCTAAGGTTCTTGGATAGATAAAAAGTTCTTTACAAATGATTTTTTATTTTTTTGGTTAGAATTTCACTAAAGCCACTGAGGTAAATCATAGTCTTCAAGTATGCTTCTAGACAATAGATACTGCATTATGACAAACTTTGTAAATATACCTAATACCATGCGGAATTCCCTCTCAAAACAAAAGTTGTATGTGGAAAAGTTTTAGCTGCAGCCAACCCTTCTAGATGTGATTTTAGGTCAGAGAACCAACTCCAACATTTTCATCGATTCTAAACTCTTGGATTACCCGATACATGATTTTGACAGGTGGGTCGTGTATTTGGGATTTGTTACCCAAGGATGGGTTCGAGGGACCGTACCTTGGTGAGGTTCCTGATCATAAAAGAAAAAGTGTGTGAAAACTGTTCATGTCCAAAAGAGCACTATTACGACTTCCATCAAACACTTAATGTACATCACACCCTTGGTGAAGTATTTACCTTCATATATTGTCATCCTCAGAGTAGACATTATGGATCATTGGGGACATCCTAGTTATACTAGTACAAATATTACTACCAAAACATTGATAGTGTGCCTGTCAATAGTACTGTGTGAACATGACTTTATAGTACCCTTTAACAGTACCCTCTTTCCAAAAAAATGTCCTGCAATAGCTCTCAATTGGGCAGCAAACCCCTTGCAGCAAATTTGATTAGGCAACAACCGTGTCGACATGGTGGCGAGTGTGGTGAGTTTCCTGGCATAGTTGCGGTGGCGGTGAGCAGCAGGAAGTTCTCCAATACGGTTCTGGCAGAGGCACAGCAATTGGGAACATGAGCTTGACGATCTGTTGTGAGCAGAGTCACAGCGTTTAGGGATGACGGGGTGAGGGTGTTGCCATTTGGAGGACACGATAGATGAACAAGTTCAGTGACGGGAACAAAACCCCCAAGGTTGGCAATGATAGGTCCTTGATCCATCTAGACCAGTGGATATTGCATGTCGATAGTGCTGGAAAAACTTGGAGCGATGGTGGTTAGGATCTTGGCCATCTCTTGGGCAAGGATGACGGCGACTTGTTTTCAAATCAAAAACCTCTCTCTCTCTCTCCCTCTATTTGCTGTGTGGACTAGGATGGTGTTCATGGTGATGGCTTGTGGTGACGATGTGGTTGTAGACTTGGCAGCGGTTACTTTCCAATGGGGTAGAAAACGTGGCAGCAAAGGGTGCTTTTTTTAGGTATTGGGTGTTTGGTTTGGGTACTGGTTATGTTGGTTGGGTTGTTGTGCTTGGTGGATTGTTGGAAGATTTGCTCTAATATCAAATTTGATGCAAAATAACAAGTTCTGATACCAAAACTAATGCAACACAAATTCTCAAAGGGATTCAAAATGAACAAGAGCAGAAAAATAAACCTAGAAGCACCAAGTAAGAGAAGCAAAACCTTGGAATCTGCACTTAGGGTTGGTTGGAGTCAGCCCTGATCATTGAAAAATTCTTAATTGAAATTTTATCCATCATCAACTTATCTCCATAAAAGTATATAGACTACTAGGATTAACCCTAATCCTAAATGACTTGGATCAAAGCCCAATTATTGAATTAGGAAAATAACCTTGACTCTAGAAAATAAAAATTAATATTAATAACCTAATTAGCTAATAAGATGTGGAATAAAATCCAATGGACTGAAAGTAAGAATATAATTGATTTCTAACATTTAATCAAACTAAATTAAAAGAAAAAAAAATGTTTTCATGCTCCGTGCACCACAGATGCTTCAATCTTCTTGTCTGGAGTATTTTTAAAGCAATGGTTCTTGGTTTCACATCTCCTAATGAAAATACTGTTTTCTGATGCTGTAGAAACTGTTGATATATCTGCGTAACTATGTCTCATTCTACCTTTTCAGGTAGGCTATCTTTCAGCTTCTATAAGATCAGTTGCGGATGCTAGGGTGGGTGACACAATTACGCACTACAGTAGAAAGGCTGGAAGCTCACTACCGGGATATGAGGAAGCCACTCCTATGGTGTTTTGTGGCTTGTTTCCTGTTGATGCAGACCAGTATTGATCTATTCTTGTTCTTGTTGGTTTTCTCAATTCTAGAATGGAAATTTTGTGCTCCCATGTCTCTGGATTGATTCTATTTCTTCCTTTCTGTTGCCAGGTTCCCTGAGTTACGTGATGCACTTGAAAAACTGCAACTTAACGATGCTGCTTTGAAGGTGCAGTACATAATTTTTGCTTGTTGAAAGTAGCATAAGAATAAAAAATTTGGGCCTGTGTTGTTATTGTGATTTTATTTTTGGGCTAATTTTTGTTTATATGATATTATTTGGGTTTTTTTTTTTTTAATTAATTTTGATATATATATGCCTAGAAAAAAAAAAAGAATTTAACAAAAAATTGAGGTGGGCACTTATATAATCCAATTATTTTTTACATATTTATACCTGATATTTAAAAAAAAAAAAAATTATTTTTACATATTTATACTCAATAAAATTTCTTATTCCAATCATTTATAAATTTTTTCAACACAAATTTCAATAAATGCTTGGTTTTATAAATTGGATTTCAATAAAGGGTTTAAACAGTAGATAACCTGACATTTGAGTGGAATCTTAACATGTACCAGTGAACAACTTGACTCATGCTTTTTTGAACAATGTGCTCTTTTGAATCACTCAGTTTTAATGGAAAAAAAATTAAGTTTCATTTTGCACTTTCTTTTTTCTTTTTCTTAAACTTTTGTGTTTCTTGCCCTCTAAAAAAGAACTATTTAATTTTTCTAAAATTGTTTAATTATTTATAATGACGTCCTTAGTCAATCTTTATGATTAAGTCTAAGGTGGCTTATTGTTTGAGATGTAATTAAGTGCAATGCCAAGGGATAAGCTTTACAAAATTATCAAACTATACATAATAAATTCTTTATTTGCTAAGTGGCTCAAATTTCTGCCATACAACTTCCTCATATATGTTAAGTTGTAATACCTCAAAACGTTTGACATTGATAGATAGTGAGCTGATATTGGTAAACTGAATTAAAGAACTGCTTTCCTTGATTCGATACTGTATGTGCAGTTTGAGCCAGAGACCTCAAGTGCCATGGGTTTTGGCTTCAGATGTGGGTTCTTGGGTCTTCTCCACATGGAAATAGTTCAGGTATGCTTTCTTTTCTATGAAGCATCTACCATTTTCTAGTGATATTTCACCAATAATTTAAAATGTGTCTGCACCTTTCCAGTCTTGTATATTCCCTTACAAATTTTCTGTCTTTACAGGAGAGGCTTGAGAGGGAATACAATCTGAGCCTGATCACTACAGCTCCAAGTGTTGTATATAGAGTGGCTTGTGTAAATGGTGATACTGTAATTTCTGCTCAATCCTAAACTCAGTGCATTTGTTTTTATTTACATATTTCAAGAATATGAGGTGGATGTTTAAGTTTATCTCTTACTAACTGCCATCTATGTGTAGGATCCAAACTCTTAGGGACAGGGAAAACTTGAAAATTTGATTGAGTGGAAACATATTTTTCATTTTCTTATCAAAATAAACTCTGTATCAATGATTTGTATTTATAGGGTTTTAGTATGGTTGTCATGTTTGTACACCTTAGCCTACACTAACCTTAACAATATATTCATGTGGCTTGGGCATTCAAGAGCAGTGAAATGGGGGACAGTTTAGGGCTCGAGTTTAGATGTCAGTATGAGTGTCATGTGTTCTCAATCCTTTGTATTTCTTTAGTGTTTTATTGGAAAACTAACCCTTCAGCCAACAAGTTTTCAATTTTTTTTCCCCATGTTGGTATTGGAAAAATAAGGTTAGATAGACAAGTGAGGACAATTTTAGTTGGATGTATTTTCGGTGTAATCTTCAATTTAGAATCTATATCATAGATTCATTACACTATTACAAATATATTATCTGTGTCTTTGTTAATAACTAATTTTCATAACATTACTGATGGGAAAATTGAAGAATTTTTCTACATGTGCTTGGGGTGGCTTATGGTTAGGAGGATGTGGATCTAGGGTTTAGATACCTTTGAAAGAAGGGTTCATGGGAAAGGGAAATGATTTGATATAGGATTGAAAAGGGGAAGAAGAAACGGAAATCAAATATAACACGTGAACGGTGTTCATGAACAGTACCTATGAACGATACTCATGAACAGTACCGCAAGAAAGAGAAGAAGAGAAAGGGAGGAAGAAGAATAATAAGGCCAACGTGCCTTAATACTCAAAACACTATTTTATGGATCATTCCTTTTTTTAGTACAATAATACAGGCTCTCCTACTTTTAGTAAACAAAACCCTAATTGAATCAATTCAAAGTGCACTCATAAAGACCCCATATACTAAATAAGACTTCTTTATTAATAAAATAAAACCCAAGGACCACAACAATAGCCCATACCGTTACAATTGTAGAATTACTAAAATACCCTTGACTCTAGAATAACCAAATAAAACATAAAATTACATAAGCCTAATCTACCATGGACACTTATTCTTGGGCTTTGCCTTTACCTTAGGGTTTAGAACCTTTTAAAAGAAGGGTTTCGTAGGAAAGTGAAATTATTTGATTTATGGTAGAAAGGAGGGAAGAACAAACGAAAATCGAATTTCTCCACAATCTGTGATTAGTGTGCGTGAACAGTATGTGTGAACTGTATGGGTGAACAATACTTGTGAACAGTACTGCAAGAAAGAGATGAAGAAAAGAGAGTAGAAAGGAGAAGAAAAAAATAGAGAAAAGAAAGGGAGGAAAAAGAACAATATACTCAAAATGCCCAATATTTTATTGATCAACTCCTCTTTGTTTGAGTCCAACAACACAATTATATAAACCCTAAATCTTAACTTCTCCTAATAGAACTAGGATTCTAGGACTCCTACCAACTAGTAAACCAGACCATAATTGAATCAAACCAAAGCTCACATTTAAAAAGCCATAACTAAATAAGACTTATTGATTAATAAAATAAAACCTAAGGCCCTCAACTATGGCCCACACCCATCAATTGCAGAATTACTGAATACCCTCGACCCTAGAACAACCAAATGGAACATAAAATATATATAAAAAGCTAATTAACTACCATGGAGCATGGACCCTTATTCTTGAGCTTTATCTTAACCTTAGGCTTCTAAAGAGGATATTGTTTCTCTAATCATGCAATAGTTGCACCGTCAATTACTTCATTGCAACCCTTTTATTTATTTTCATTGATCTCATGTCCATATTTTCTGAGGGCATTGACGCAGGACTGTCTTCATCAGGCTTATTGATGATATTATATTCCCTATTTGCAAATAAACGTCATCTATTTAAAATAGCTGTCATCTTGACCTCATTGCCAATTTCAATCTCAATTAAAGGTTGAATGCTCAAACCCATCTCTACTTCCTGAACCTGCAAAAAGGAGGTTGATTGAGGAGCCAGTTGTTAAGGTTATTTCTTGTACCTTAATATATTTATTGCTTCATTTAAAAGTTAAATTAATCAAAGATAAAACATATATTTTGTTTTTTGGCATGCAAAATTATGTGTTATTTCATTTTGAAGTAATACTTACAGATTGAGTTGCTTACGCCAAAAGACTATATTGGTCCACTTATGGAGCTGGCTCAAGACAGAAGAGGAGAGTTTAAGGAAATGAAATATATTACTGAGAATAGAGCATCACTCACCTATGAATTACCTCTTGCAGAGGTAATGTTTGCATTATTGTATCCAAGTTGCTTTGATCAACTCCCTTGTAGATCTCTGTTTAACTAATGTTTGCTTTTCTTATAGCATCCTGTTCCATTTTATTCTTTTTTACCTTACTTGTTTTGTAATCTTTATATTACAGATGGTAGGTGATTTCTTTGACCAGCTGAAGTCCAGAAGTAAGGGTTATGCCAGCATGGAATACACATTTGTTGGGTAAATGGATATAATTTCTGTCTTCGATTATATGGGATTGAATGTATAGCTTCTTGATGATCTTCTATGATCTTGGATGGACTTAATATATGTTGTAAGATATACAGGTGAAACTTATCCAACAATTTGATTGCTGAACTATTGAGCTAACATTGTTTATAGAACCAGTCAAAAGAGGAGCTAAAATTTTCTATATTAAAGGAGCAATTACTTTTACTTATTTTTCTTTATTTCTTCCCCTCCTCCAGTCCCCGCAATAGGAGGGGGAGGGGGGAGATTGGAGGTTTGAAAATAATGGTTTTCCCATCTTAAGAATTTTTTTTGACCAGCTTAAAAGAAAAATTTCCAATTATTCGCCAGTGATGGAGAACCATTTTAACTTTTTCCCCCTCTGTTGCTTGCTATATACTATATCAACCTATACTAATATCCCCTCTCCCCATTGTTGTAACTATCGAACTATCAACCAAAAAAAAACTAGATAAAGGTTTGCATTTGATATGTGATACCTTGTCATGTAACCAGATGGAACGTTACTGATCATTGAGTGCAAATTTTGAGGTTATTTGTAATCCAGTTAGTGAATAGTTCTTCCTTTATTAGACAAAAGAAGATGCTCTATTAATAAGACCAGAGTACTCATATTGTGTTTGTTAGGATGCTTTCTGTTTTGTGAAATGAATCAAAATTTTCATTCTAACAAATGAAAATTCTCAACTTTCCCTTTTCTTGCTTAATGGATGATCTATGTATTTCACTATTTTGCAAGGCAAATGCTATTTTTATTTTTATTTTTTTGGCAATTACTTATCATTTATTCTGACTTTTTGATTCCCAGGTACAAGGAAAGTGAATTACTAAAACTTGACATTCAGATTAATGGTGAGCATGTGGAACCATTGGCGACTATTGTGCACAAGGATAAGGTAATTCTAGTTTTGTTTAAATCATAGTTATCATGGTAGTTATGTATAAATTCTTACGAAAAGTGTATACATATTTAGTATGTGCATCTGTGTGTGTGAGTGAGAGAGATGTTAGCATGGAACTTATATTGATGTGTCCAACATGTATGGTCTGGGCTGGGCACTTTACTATGTGTTAGTCAAAATTTAACATTTAGAAAGGTGTTACGAAATCAACTCTAGCTGCCTTTTTTCAGGCATATGCTGTGGGTAGAGCTTTGACTCAGAAGCTGAAGGAGCTCATACCTAGACAAATGTTTAAAGTACCCATCCAAGTAAGATATTCTCTTTTTGTAGTTTATGCAACAGTAATTCTAAGCAATGCAAAAGCTGCAGTATAATAATGTTTACTGTTTTATTATTGAAAAAAAATTGCTCAAATTCGGTCCTCAAAGTGCAACATGAACTGCCTACCAAAAAATGCCTTTTACATTCTTTTTTCCTTTTTTTGCAACATAGATTGGAAATTTTAATAGAAAATGAGCTCTAGCTAATGGCACTTAATTCTCTCACAATAATGGGATGGAGGGTTAGGTTGTTGTTCAAGATCCATTTATTGTGTCGTAACCTACCAAATTTGATATTGTGCTTTAGAATTTGGATTCCAACATCTCCTGTAAACCTTCCCAAACCATCTAGTTGTGTCCACATCATTTTGACTACTATAACAAAATGACTCAATAACAAAACTTGACCCAAATTATTACCCATGTAAGAGAACATAGCTTATGTTCAGGAACCTTGGGAATTTAAAATACCCCTAATATTGTGATAGATGTCTTCTCTTGCTAGATAGGGATGCATGGATGGCATCTTGAATTACTAATAAGCTTTCTTATTACTTATATATAAAAAAGAAACCAATAAAGCTTGAGGATCTTAAATTGAATTGAATCAGCATCGTAATCAAGAAGGAAAACCTAAAGTTTGAATTGATATCAGCTAGACTAGGCAATCCAACGTCTCAAGTACACCCCTTATCAAGCTTAGATAATATTTGAGACATCTTACCTTTGCTATTTCTTGAACTTCTTGTTGACATCTAGGCTGAGAGTGAAAATTTTGGTAGAAAGCTTGAGACTCAAGCTTTAATTGTTGAGCAACTTAAATTATCTTAATTGGTCACTTTTTTTATCCCCAAATCACAGATATATTTATATGTAACCACTACTTTGAAGTGAAAGCTCATATGAGATTTTTGATTTGAAAATCATAAACTTTACTACTTGACCAAATTCCAGGTATTCACTTTTGTACCATTTTCGGACCCTAGGATAAGTATTCACTTCTATAGATATAGAACAGTCTTATAATGGTCCTAGTTTTCAAGAAGTTCATGGAGAAGATTGGCTTAATCTTCTTCAGCAGTGAAATTGCACGAAAACTATTGTGTAATATATGTATATATATATATGGAGGAAATAACCCCAATCTATAGTTGGTGTCAGTGTATTATGAAGTTTCGTACCATTGACTTGAACTGTTTACCTTAAAATACATATGATTTCACTCAGTACCCTGGTCGCCTTAGTGTGTCTTAAACCACTATAATATTTTCTTACAGGTGTTCATTTTTTCTCCCTCATTGATATCCTATTCTTTTATCATGTATAGACAGAACACGTCATTCTGGGCATTACTTTGTTAATTCTTATTTGCCATTTATGCTAATTTGGTTACAAAATTTATGTGCTATACCCATGACAGGCTTGCATAGGTTCAAAAGTGATTGCTAGCGAAGCTATATCTGCAATTAGAAAGGATGTTTTATCTAAATGCTATGGTAAGATGAGAATCTTCCTCTTAAGAATGTGTGCTTATCTATGAAGCCTAGTCTTCTTACACATGAAGGATCTTCTGTACATTTACTTTGCTCTAACATGTCTTGAGGAAGTAGATAAATGTTTATCACTGGCTATATAGATGTCAGATTGTAATTCTCAAGGAGCATAATTCCTTTCTCTTTCACTCGTCTATCAGCTTTGCATATTTCTTGTAATGCAAGGACTCCAAAATCCTTTTTTCACTTTTTTCCGAGTTAACTTTTCCTTCTCTTTGTCCCTAATGTGACTGATGTTTATAACTAAATAACATGAATATTTTTCTTTCTTGTTAATTCTTGTAGGTGGGGATATTTCAAGGAAGAAGAAACTGCTTAAAAAACAGGTGCTGCACTTGGCTATATGTATTGGATTTGTTAACAAATTATATTTTGTATTGATGTTGCAAGGATGTAAGTACATTAGAAAAGCATATAATCTTATTAATTGGTGGTCCTTTGATGAAGTACCAACTATGAACCCCTGTGCAGAACTATGCTTGAATAATTATAGATTTTGGTTGATGATGTCAATTACTTAAAGCAGAAAACCTTTTTTGAAAGATAAAATAATATGGTGTTCAAAGAAAGATAAAATAATATGGTGATCAAAAGAAAGATAAAATAATATGGTGTTCAAAGAACCAGGTATGCCCCATGGATGTGCTTCGAATCATGTCGGCCCCTTGACCTGAAAGTACTGAAATATAAGACATAAGATTATAATAGGAATATTTGTGCCATGTCTCATTATCATTGATTCCCAATCTTGGCGCCAAGTTGTATCACCTGTTATTCCTCTAGAATTTTGCTTCAATCTTCTTTGCAATCGGTCTTGTCAGAATCACTTAGAGAGTAGCTTTCTGCTAGAAAGGTTCATTTCTGTTTCTTTTAATGCTGTTCTTTCCACATTTTCCTTGGTTAAACCTTGATTTGCAAGCATAATTATTGTCTGAGTGCGGCATCAAATAGAGAGGAGCTTTTGATGTGTTCAGAGCTGGGCCAATCTGAGATCTCAAGAGTGTCAATCAAGACAAGTAAATTGTGATTACTGTTCCAACTCCCCCTTCACCGTTAGAGTTCCAACTTCCAAACCTGGGGAATTTTGTGTGTGTGGGGGTGTGGGAAGTTCATCTGTGGTTTATTTGATCCCATGCTTTGAGCATTGGCATATACTTGCTTGCAACAAAGAAAGAATGTAGAAAGGAAAAGTTGATGAAAATAATAGCAAGATAATGGGTAAAAAGGTCACTTAAATATTAGGATTGCCTTCAGAATTAGAAATATGATTCTAGGATTGAGACAGTATGCCGAGCACCCATTGTATCTTTCATTTCCAGATTTGTCCTGTTATGTCTAGCTGAGAAGCATTAATGAGCTGATGTATGTCCTATGTGGATGGTTGATTTTTGTGCTAGCTTAAAGATTGGAGGTTACACTCTTGAAAATGCTCATTTGCTTTACTTCGCTATCTCAACATTAATTGCCAAATAGGAGATGGTTATTCAATAACTTGATCTGCTTTGTAATTGCATCCTTCTGGATATGTTCACTTTGATTTTATTTATATATTTATCTTTCTAAGGGTTGATGGTGACTAGAGATGCATACTAACATATACTATAACTGATTTGGACTGGTCTTGAAGACCTTTTTTTTTTCAGAGGATTTCAATCTTGATAAATTTTGTTTGAAAGAACCGTGGAATGTTGTGTTTGAAGCAAATTTAAAACCTACATGCTTTAAAATGTGCAAACATATATGTGCTTTAGGTATCACTCATCTTATTGGTAGTTTAATATTGAAAATTTACCATTACAATAGATCTGAGGAAACAATTTCTTTCAACTTTGCTTAGTAAATTGTAACTGGAGTTATTAAAAGTTTCAAATCCAGTTTTATTGTACTATATTCAATTGTAGGAAAGGAAAAAGGTCTTTTAGCTTGTAGTTAGTACTTATAGGCTTTATATATTTAGCTGACTGTTCCTATAATGTAAAATCCCCGATTTTCAGTTAGTATTGTGCATAAGTGTTTTCTTATCTTTTTGTTACCAGGCTGAAGGAAAGAAAAGAATGAAGGCAATTGGTAAAGTTGATGTACCTCAAGAAGCCTTCATGGCTGTGTTGAAACTTGAAAAGGAGGTGTTGTGATCATAATTCGTTGTAGCATGTAAACTTAATGTGAAATTAAAGTTATTGTGGTAAATATAAGAACATTTGCAATTTTTTCATCTTTGTTTTCGTATGGTTAGTTCAGGTCCTCATTTTGTTGTTCTATTTTTCCTTCGGGGGGTAAGTCTACATTTTGAAGTACTGATGAAATGCTTTTGAAGTAATGGAATCATCAACATGATTTCATGAAGGCCGTGAAGTATTTGTTTAGCTTTCATGAAATTAATAGTCATCAAACAACAGATGTGTAATCAGGTAGTATTTAACAGCTTCCTTGCTCACTTTTTAAGAATTTGCTTCACCATTGAGGGCCGACAGACGGCTTATCAGTCTAGCACTTTATTTCTCGAGTGTGTCTTTGTCGCCGAGGTCCAATATGAATTGGGAAACATTTGGGTTAGTCAAAATTACGGGACAAATTGGAGAACATGATTAATTCCAATTTTTTGGCCAATTCATCAGCCTATTGGCAGATAAATTATGACAGTACATAGAATAGATGTGTTGTGTTCTCAAATTAAAATGCTAACTTGTTAAAATTGTTGAAACATAGCTATGATACAATAATGTTAAAAAATGTGAGACATAACTCAGATGCCATGTTTTTATTTTTTGTTTATTTTTTTTATTAGTAATAAGAAGTATATTGAAGATCAGGGAAAAATAAATACATAGAGGATATACAAGATGTACATCCCAGATTACACCTGAAAAGAGCAAAGATCTAGGTGGTACAAGAGAAATGGCATGATGGCGACACCCAATCAAATAAAGTTTTAAGCATGAGAAGTTTCAGGTTAGCCACACTCCTCTCATTTCCCTCGAAACTCCTATAATTTTGCTCTCTCTAAAGGCACCACATCAAATAGTGAGGTATACATTTCCAAATCTCAAAGTGCTGATGTCACCCAAAGCTGCCTTGCCAACAAGCTAGAAGATCAATGATCTTCCTAGGCATCACCCAATGCACACCAAACGGAGCAAAGATCATATCCCAGACCTCTGTCGCAAATGGACAATGTAATATCACTTGATCAGCTGTTTTTCCATTAGTTTTACATAGACAACACAAGCTAACCAAAATAATATTCCGTTGCCTCAAATTTATTACCATGTTAAAAGGTTCATTTTTATATATGAATTTCGCCTCTGAATTTTTTTTTCTTCTAAATAACGAAATTCATGTGTAAAAAAGAACCTTTTCAAATTTCAAGGATGAAAAATGAATCTTATGCAATGTTCAGAGATGAAAAACGAACTTTATGCAAAGTTAAGGGATGAAAACAATAGTTTTCCCTATTAACTATATTCATAAAGTTTGAAATTGTGTATTAAAAATAAGATATTGAAAATGCCACATATAGTTCCTAAATAATTTGTAAAGTATTATAATTTCATCAACGGTAATCAAATTTGCAACTTTTTCACAAATTTCTCACCAATCAAAAGTGATTGGTCATTAACACCCCACCCAATCACGAGAGGTATGTCATTAGTGTTATTATACCATACCTAGTTTGGACTTCGGAAGCCTCTTGGATTTTCTAATTTGATGGATTCCATAAAAAAAGGGTTATACATCTTGATTTATTTTATTTTTTTATTTTTTTTTTTTAATTTGAGAAAACCGACTTAGTCAGTACTCCGTTTCCTTCAATGATTAGGAAACCCTAATATATAAAAACACCTTAACCAGGACTCTACTACTTTATATAATTATTAACGCAAATTCTTGCCGAAACTGAAAAATCTCTAACCCTCTCAGCGTCACCGCTTCATGGGTATCCCTTCTTCAACTATAACCATAGTTGTAGGGCAAGAAGGAGAAGAAGAAAACATGTTGGAATTGAAGGTTCCCGATGAAGAGTTCGTGGGTCAGAATGTTGAGCCAAATAGGTCTTGTCACGAGCGAGAAAAATCTGCATCTCTGATGGAGAAAGAGACCATGGAATTCAAGAAAGAAAGGTTGGTGAGAGAGAAGAGTTTCAAGAAGGCTGAGACAATCCCATATAGTGGATTGTCTAAGCTAGAAAGTCTGTTGAGAGAAAAGGCATTGAAGAAGCCTATGTTGAAGTCGGTGGATGAAAAATCCAAGAAAAAAAGCCTTAATACGGGAGAAAAGTTGATGGGTTCCTCAATGAAAGCGGCAAGGAAGAGCGAAAGCTCTTCCAGCGAAGTAGAAGAGGTTTTTGAATCAAAGTATAGGATGATTAACCGTTTCAACCGAAAGAGAAGATACAGAAGAGAAAGGAGGGTTTTTCAATCAATGAAAAGGAGAAACCGTGGCAAGCGGAATACAAGATATGTATATGAAAGTGAAACTGAAAGTGATAGCGATGAAGAACCAGGGTTGAAATTCTCGAATAGGCCAAACAGAGAGCAACCTCTTGACTTGCCCGAAATATTCAAGGAACTCATCCAATTCGTTGAGGGTACGGACACTAAACTTGTGATGCAAAAGCAACTGTCCCTCAGAGATGTAAGCCTGAACTACAACAGTGCCTTTTTGATCCCGGCTAGCCAAATTGAGGAGTCATTCTTAATGAAGGATGAGGAGGAGGTATTGAACATTGGAGATTTGATAGAGTCGGTGTTGTTCGAGCCAATTATATCCGTGAGTCATGAAACTTTGAGGAAGAAGGCAAGGACATGTAGTTATGTATTGAGCATGGACTGGAACAAGGTTGTGATTGACAATCAACTGAGAGTGGGTGATGTATTGCAACTATGGTCCTTCCGGATCCTGGAGAAGCTGGCTTTTTTGTTTGTTAAGTTACCAAGATTAGAAGTGGAAGATGATCAGGAAACTTATTAAGTTCTCTGATAATATGTGAGAAAAAAGATTATCAGTTCGTTATATCTCGAAAATACTGAATAATTACTCTAAAGATGATGAGGTCGAACCAGAAAAAGACGGAGATAATGACAACAATTAAAGGATCAGCTTAAAAGTTGAAGAGCCCGTCATAGCCACATTGGAAACATGCATGGTTTAACGTTTTTATCAAATTATGAGGATTGTAAATTTCATCTTTTTTTATTTTTTACTTTTTATTTTGGCTTCCCAGACCGTAGATGCTGTTTAATCTAACTCTAATTCATGGAAATAAGTCCAACGAATTGTAGGAATTCTCCTTTGTTCACGTTATAGATTCTTATAATTCGATTTTTTAAGGAGAATAGCATTGACGATCAATGAATGTTTCACTTTCATAGTTTTATTTGAGGTTGATTGTTTTTTTAACTGCAGAATTTAAGTAGATATCATATATCTTTCAGTCTCTTAACTAAGAAGAATAACTGCTCCCACTCACAACTAAGAAGAATTAATAAGAGTTTTATAGCAATTAAGAATTCTCATTCATTCAAGCATGTATGCATGGAGCTCTCTTAATATACAAGAGCAGAGATACGACTTAATATAATTAGATTAATACAGAGATACGACAATTAATTAATTAATTAATATTTATTTTTAAGTATAATTTATATGATTTATGTTTATTTTAAATTTTAAAACATCTTATTCATTTCTTCAATTCACCCTCTCCTTTCTAAGTGACCGATCCAACTGTTCATCGGCATCTTCATTGAGGTCATTGAGCTCTATGTGAAGCTTCCTTCATGATGCTCTTTAGTCTTTCTTCAAGAACTCATCATTGTTGTTGTCGTCATCACCGATCACTGAAAAGGTGGGGACTGTGGATCGGTCACCGATCTAAGGCAAGCTACAACGCAGAGGGAGATCGAGTTCTCACCCTTGTTCTCGAAATCGATTAAATTGACATAAACATAAACGATATTATTTACTGGAAATCAGAAAGGAGATTTTTATATTATCGAATGACGACATAAATGTACACGATCCTTTTGGTGGGTCCTTGTGTTCATGTAACAATGGAAAGGGTTTAACTCACATGAAACCCTCACCATGAGCCAAGAAAAACAAGTGAAAAAGAAAGTGTGCAAGTGTGCGTTAGGGCTTTGGAACAAGTTTATGCATTAGCCATGGGACTAATGGATAAACTTTTACCGAAACAAATTAGGTAAAGCATGAGCCAACAATCTTGACAATAGATTATCAAAAGCTTTAATGAAAGGCAAACAATATCTAGTAAAGCACAATAACAACTCATAATTAAAGCTTTAATCTAAATAATCACAATAACAACTCATAATCAAAGCTTTAATTTAATAAGCACAAAAATTTGTAATTAAAGCTTAGAGGAGAGAAACACACACATCCACTTGATAAAAAGCTCTAAAAGAGTTAGTAAAGCAAAGCTTTACCTATATAAAAACGGGGTTGTTCTTGGAAGTGTTTATGGAATTTTCTAGAGGAATGGAGAGATTTTAGCCAAGCTGATTTTAGCCACCCAGGCCCACTTTTTCTTTTTTTTTTTTCCTCCCAAATCAGGAGGAAAGCGGGAAAGGAAGAGATTTTGCAATTTTGGTGGGGCCCACAACTGGTTTTTCACCCACTTTTACTTCCTCTCTCCCCTTTATATACACTCAAATTTACTTTCCCCAAAGAGAGTCTAAGGAATATTTTTGTTAAATTCAAAGACTTAGGGTCTATTTGTTTGGATTGAAAAGAGTAAGTAAAAGATAAGAGAATAAAAAAGTAGAGAGAAAATAAGAGTTTTCTATTGTTTGATTGGAGAGAAAATAAATAGGGAGAAAAAGAGGAGAGAAAAGTGGTGTGGCCCAAGAATTTCTCTCCGGGGCACGTGTGAACTGCTCTTGATGATCTACCAATTTAGGCCTTTTGTATTTCCAATTAATGTGGCCTACAACCGATTCTCATATGGGTTGTTATGCCATCCTGCTCCTTTATTTATTGGCTTGGGTTAGGAGCCTGCTCTTCTGGGTCTTTTGGGCTGAGGGTCCTTCCATTTTGGGCCCAAAAAATGGGTGTGTACAACTTGATATACTGGAATTATTATATATTAATTAGTTAAAAAAGTTGAAAACTAAATTTTTACAAAAGAAAATTACATTCCTTTATATTCATACTAATTGACACAACGTCTCAAAATAATTCAAAAAAGTGGTTAAGTGTCATTTGTTTTGATCATTTTAGAGGTGGAATGTCATTTCTTAAAAATCGGATATAACAAGTCAAATTTTGCTATACCTCAAAAGTGTCAGTATAATTTACCAAAAACTTTTTCAGACATAAACTATTTAAATTATCACACAAAATAAAAGATATAAACATACTTCAAAGTTCAAAGTAACAGCAAAAGAGATTAAAGAAAATCATATCAAACAACAATTCATGTGTTAAAAAAACAAAAAAACAAAAGCATAACAATACAAAAATTAAAAATAATAACCAGTTCAAATCTTAAAACATAAAAACATAAATTCAATAATATAACACTAAAATACACCAACAATTCAAACTTTAAATATTAAAGAACATATATTTGTTTTATATATAATAATAATAAAAACACTATAAAATATATATATATATAACCGAATAAAGGGGGGGCGGGGTCCCTAATACCCGACCTTGCCTTGAACTCGCTCAGGGGAAATAGCTAACCCTCGCCCCCCAACCCCATTTGCTATGCAATGTTAGGTACGTGTGAGGTGGGTTTAAATTACCATCTCTAATTATTTAGCCACCTAACATGTGACTTGAAATTTCATTAAAAAAAAAAAAAAAAAAACCACACATGCTAGACCTCATATTTTTTGGAAATAACCAAAATAATCAAACATTTTTAAGGTCTAGCATATTTTTTAAAGAAAAAAAAAATGTCAACACATTATCATTTTTCGTATAAAGAAATCAAAGTGTTATGTCAAGATGACCACATAGACTAAAGTGACGAAAATTTTTCGAGGATCATATAGGAAAGCATCCTGAATTTTCTAAGGACCAAAAATATGGTAAAACCTGTTAAAAAATTGGCATTTCTATTTAAAACTTGGGAGTAAACAACTAACCTTTCACAAATTCTTAAAACCTCATATTTTCATTATGAATTCCTATGTAATTAGCACAGCAAAGGGAATTTAACTCCCATGGTTATATTTTCAAGTGCAACCATAAATGAAAAGAGAAAGCAGATTACAAAAATGGTTTCAAGTCTGAGCCCGCCAAGCTTGCAGCGGCAGTCAAAGCAGCCCTCCATCTCTTGACCTTGTCTTCAGGGCCATTGGAAGGCAATTCTGCAAAACTCCCCTCCTGTTCTCGCATATCCGATGGAGACATTGATGAAGTAAACGACCGGTAGCTTATGCAAACTACCAAAGGAGCAAATGATTGCAGCTGAGCGTGGGTTGTAAGTGCAAGTTCCAGAGTGTTCTAGAAGCTTCATTTACACACCCACGTGTACTTCGCATGATGTGGAATCGGGCCAAAGTCATGCAGAACTCATGGACTCAATGCGTGAAGTGGGTTTAGTTAAAGAAGCCCACATGCTCTCCTTATAGTTTGGGTTTTAGTCAAAGAAGCCCACGTGCTCCTTATAGTTTAGGCTGTAGTTAGTTAGAGATAACTATCTAAGCCTATCTTTCCCTCCCTTTGTAATCTATATAAACACTGTGATACATATCATTTATTCAAGCAAGAAATATTCAAGCTTTTACATACTTTTCACCTTCAATCTACTATATTCCCTAGAATCTTTCATGGTATCAGAGCCATTAATGGCTTCCTCTAATGCAAACTCAAACTCACACACTACACCTCACAGTTTTTCTTCATTAACTGCTTAAATGCAAGCTCCACTTCTACTTCTATCAAATATGTCAAACTTGATGTCAGTTAAGCTTGATAGTACAAACTTCATAGTTTGGAAGCATTAATTATCTTCAATCTTGAAGGCATACTCCATGATCGACTTTGTCGATGGTACTGTGCCATCTCCAACTCGATTTCTCACAAATGTAGAAGAAGCTCTCACCACTGCTGTGAATCTAGAATTTCAACTTTGGAATACCAGAGATCAAGCTCTCTTGACCTTGATCAATTCAACACTGTCTCCTTCAATTCTATCAATGGTGGTTGGTCACAACTTTGCTCAAGGAGTGTGGAAGACTCTTGAACACAGGTTCACTTCAACCTCAAGAGCCAATGTTCTGAATCTTAAGGTTGAATTGCATAATCTTAAGAAAGGCAATGAGTCTATAAGCTCATACTTGCAGAAAGTTAAGAACACCAGAGACAAACTCATTGAAGTTGGTACTCTAATTGACAATGAGGAGCTTCTTCATATTATTCTCAAAGGGCTTCCTAGAGAATATGGCCTTTTCTGTTCTACTATCAGAACCAGAAATGAACTAGTGACCTTTGAAGGGATCATGGTGCTGCTTCAAACAGAAGAACATTTTATCTCAGAAATTTTTGATTTTGGTAAAGACTTGCATTCTATGGCAATGTTTGCCTCTGCACCAAACAACAGAAACTCCAACTCCCAATCCTCGTTCTATTTGAACATTTCTCAGTCTAGAGGAAGAGGCAGAAATAACTCTCAAAGAGGTCGAGGAGGTAGATTCAATAACTCCAACCAGTACTCTCAGAATCAGTACTCACAGTCAAATCAAGGAAACTCTTAGTTTCCATAGAAATCTGAATGATCCAGGTCTCAATGCCAAATTTGTGGTAAACTTGGTCATCAAGCTCTTGACTGTTACCATCGAATGGACTTTGCATACCAGTGCAGGCATCCCCCTACCAAGTTAGCAGCAATGGCTTCAACCTCTAATTGTTCTCAAGGTGGAGATACTTGGCTCATTGATATTGGGGCTACAGATCACCTTACTGCCAATTTGAACAACCTGTAGGTTCAAGCACCATACAAGGGCACAGAACAAGTGTCAGTGGGCAATGGTCAGTCAATTCCCATCAACAATATTGGAAATGCTTAGTGATGCACTAAACTAAATAACTTTAGACTCCAAAATCTATTGCATTCATCTAGAATTTCATCTGATCTACTCTCTGTGCATAAATTCTGTTCATGTTACTTTGACTCTAACAAGTTCTTTATTCAGGATTTACCTTCGGGGAAGGTTCTCTACAAGGGTTTGAGTAAAAATGAGCTATATCCCATTCATACTCTTCCCTCTTCTCCATCTATCACTCCATCTGTCAATGCATCTCCTTTTAGTTTCAGCTTTTCTGTCCTCAAAAAATAAGTGGCAACTATGGCATCACAGGCTAGGACATCCAAGTGATAGAGTCTTAGTCTCAGCCTTGCCATCATTGTCCTCTTGTATTTCTGTTAGCAATAAGCATGTTCAACATCACTGTAAACACTGTCTCATAGGTAAAATGCACAAGTTACCATTTGCTCATTCTCAATTTCAAAGTACTCAACCTTTAGAGTTGGTACACAATGATGAATGGGGTCCTGCACCTGTCAATTCATGTAATGGATATAGATATTACCTTTTGTTTGTTGATAACTTCTCTAGATTCAGTTGGTTATTCCTTTTAAAATCCAAATCTGAAGTGCTCAATACTTTTAAGCATTTCAAAGCAACTGTTGAAAATCAATTCTCTAAACAAATTAAGTTCCTTAGAACTGATTGTGGTGGAGAATATACTTCAAATTTCTTCACTGAATTTTGTTCCACTCATGGCATTACACATAAGTTTTCCTGTCCTCATACCCTTCAACAGAATGGCATTGTTGAAAGAAAACATAGACACATCATTGAGAGTGCTCTCACACTTCTATCTCATGCTAGCCTAACTATTACCTAATGGTCTTATGCAGTCACCACTGCCATACATCTTATAAATAGACTGCCAACACCTAAACTCTCACACAAATCTCCTTGGGAAAAGCTCTTTCACAAAACCCCAGATTTAACCCATCTCAAAACCTTTGGTTGCTTGTGTTTTCCCTATCTCAGACCATATAATCATCACAAACCCCAACCTAGAACTACTCCTTGCATTTTTCTAGGTTACCCTGCTCATACTAAAGGCTATATTTTCCTAGACCCTGTCACTCATAGAACCTATATATCTAGACATGTTCTTTTCAATGAAATTGAGTTTCTGCATCATCTCTCTCTGCATTCCAATTCAGTTGTTCCACCAGAACCAGTCACCTCTTAATTTGACTCTTTACCTTGGTTACTGGTCATGATGCATACTTGTACTCCTGCACCTCTTCCTCATGCATCTTGTTCTCCCATTGACATTACACAAGCCATTACACAAGCCCCTGTCTCTCCCATACTGCCCAATATAGCCTTGACATCACCTCCTTCAGTTGAGCCTACCTCAAGTTCTCTCATTACTTCCACCACATTTGCACAACCTATAGAACCACCTCTCTCAGGTTCTCATCCTCCACCATTTTCTATCATTCCTGCCATACTTAACAGTCATCCCATGCATACCCGTTCCAAGCATGACCTTTTCAAAACCCAAATTGTTCCATACCATCACCACTGACTATAATCACACAAAACCACCCACCTACCAAATTGCCTCCAAATATCCCCAATGGTGCACTGCCATGGATGAAGAGTTCTCAGCTCTCCAAAGACAGCATACTTAATCCCTGGTACCTCCACCCATTGGCAAAAACATTGTTTGATACAAGTGGGTTTTCAAGCTCAAAAGAAACAGTGATGGTTCCATTTCTCATTACAAGGCAAGACTGGTAGCAAAAGGCTTCCACCAACAGTATGGGATAGATTTTGAAGAGACTTTTAGTCCAGTTGTCAAACCTCTAACTGTTAGACTTATCCTTGCTCTTGCAGTGACTTACAATTGGCCTCTTCGACAGCTTGATGCAAAGAATGCATTCCTTCATGGGGTTTTGAAAGAAGAGGTGTACATGATGCAACCTCCTGGTTATGTGGCTTCCAACCTGCCTCACCATGTATGCAAGCTTCAAAAATCCATTTATGGACTCAAGTAGGCTCCTTGAGCCTGGTTTGAGAGTTTCATAACTCAACTGCTCAATCTGGGCTTTCAACCCTCCTCAGCTGATTCCTCTTTGTTCACTTACAAAGATGGCCCTGTCATTGCATTCCTCTTACTGTATGTTGATGATATTGTACTCACAAGCAACAATTCATCATTTATCACTCAGTTAATTCTCAATCTCAACAAAGTGCTTGAACTCAAGGATATGGGCACTCTGAGTTATTTTCTTGGCTTACAAATCTAGAGATCTACCAAGGGCCTCACTGTCACTCAAACCAAGTATGCTACAGATCTCCTCATCAAGCATAACATGGTTCATTGCAGTCCCTGCAAAACTCCTTGTGTACCAAATGTTAGACTCTCTACAACATGTGGTCAACCCCTAGCTGATATTCATTCCTATCGTAGCCTTGTTGGTGCTCTGCATTACTTGACTTTTACCAGGCTTGATATCTCCTTTGCAGTTCATCAAGTCTGCCAATTCATGAATGCTCCCACAGAAATTCACCTCACTGCAGCAAAACACATCCTGAATTACATTAGAGGCACTCTTGATCATGGCCTTTTTTACACACCAGGCCCCATATCACTCTCTGCTTTCTCTGATGCAGATTGGGCCGGTGATCCCAATGATAGGCGATCCACTTTTGGCTTGTTAGTGTTTCTTGGTCATAACCCCATTACCTGGTGTGAGAACCACGACCCTTAACCCAATGCAAAGGCCTAAACATGATTCTCAAAATGGAGACTTTTACTGTTTTCCATCCTAATCACTAGGGGATATTACAATGGAGTCGCCACCTAACTTTTATAACAAAAAGCTAAGAAAAAAGTACTATCTTTTATTGATTAAATAAATAATATAATTGTTTCGAAAAGAAACAAATTACAATATTTTGCCCTAGATACAATCTAAGAAAACAAAATACAAGGCTTTGGTCCTAAATACAATCTAAAAAAGAAAGTAAATAGGATACATAAACTAATCTAAACATCCCCTAAGATTAGGATTCGGGGGATAGGGGATTGGATGGGAAGGTGTTAGGCACCCATCCAACCTGACCTAGGTCAGCCTCTAAGGATCCATTAATCTAGGTTCACAACCTTAAACAAACCATACTCGCATTTGATTCATAGCATCACAACAGTACATGGAATAAAAAATTAAACAATGATTAATCATCAAGCATTTAAAATCATTTAAGCATGCATCTCACATGAAAAAGATAATTTAAAGTTGCTGTAATTTTAGCACAACATGTTAGAAAAATCAGATTTGCATCATTCACAAAACAGAAACCAAAAACTGTGCAATATAGCAATTGTGCATTAAAAATTAATCAAACAATTAAAATTAAAACCTAATCATGCATTCTACACAATTAAAGTTGCTGCATTAAATTAAAAAAGAAATGATTGTACCTTTTAGGATGCAATCTCCTGAATGAGTGTCCCGAATCGAATTTGATTGTGGTAGGATGCAGCCTCTTGATTGAGAATACCACCGGTCCTGAAAATTGTTTCTTCAGAAAAAAAAAAAAAAAAAAAAAAAAAAAAAAAAAAAAAAAAAAAAAAAAAAAAAAAAAAAAACCGTTAAATTGGTTATAAGAGATTAAAAAAAAGGGAATTGAAAGATTGGAATTAGAGATTACAAAAAATGGCTTTTGTAATCTCTGGACTTGAATATAAGAACACACTTGTGTTCTTATTTCAAAGTCTAACCCTTTGCAAAAATTCTCTTGAATTTTGCTTAGGATTGCTCTGACTAATTTTTCCAACCTCATGTTAAAATGAAAATATTTTCTATTTATATGGAAGCCCTAAAATGAACCTACCCACGTTTTGGAACTCATGGGAGTGCATTAGGGTTTTGGAAATTGGATATACTTCATGAAAATCCTGAAATTCTGACTGATTTTTAAGCCCTGATTGTGGGCCCGTTTTGACCCTCTAAACGTTCAAATTTAGAGATAGTCATTGACACATATTTGTAGCTCATCATGTCAGCTTTCCAACCCAATTTGAATCAACTCAATCAGATAATTGAGTCAAAAGTTATGGTCAAAATACCGATCAGTATACGGGTTGGAATCCAAATCCGAATTGGGCTTTGGATAATTCCGGGTTTTTTCACCTTTGGTCAACTTCTAGTGGATTTAGAAGTCCTTCTTCGGCTGAATTCAAGATTTCTTGATTTTCCTCAATTTATTAATAATTAATATGATAATTATTGGTCAAAATAATTATCCCATGAGTTAAAAATAAATCAATTTAAGAATTATCCTTTGATGAATATCTTGTGCATGAATACTTACCATTTTAAGGTGTTCTAAACCAATAGGAATTATTTATTAATTAATTTTAATTTAATCCTTTAGAGGACCAATCAAATTAATTAACAAGTAATCCTATGCATGTGAGCTTATGGTAAATATCATTTCAACCAATCAAATTTATTTCCTTAATAAAATCTTGGTTTTTGATCCAATTTCCAATTCGGAAAATGCACTCTCATTATTAATTCAATTTTGATCACTTAAAATATGATTTTAAATTTATGGACCAACTTTGAATTTTCAAGCTTGTGAAATTACCATTTTACCCTTTATGCACTGGTTGCAAAATGGGGTGTCAACACCTGGTCTGCAAAGAAACAACTTACAGTCTCTCGATCCTTCGCAAAAGTTGAATACAGAGCCCTTGCCTCTGCTTTAGCTGAATTGTGCTGGCTTCGCACCTTGGTTAAAGATCTCGGCATTTACCTCTATGATCCTTCAATCTTGTGGTGTGATAATGTCTCAGCCCTTGCTATCGCATCCAATCCTATCTTCCATGCTCGAACCAAACATATTGAAGTGGATTTTCACTTCATTCATGAGAGGGTACTGCGTAAAGATCTCCAGGTCAAGTTTGTCTCCACTGTTGATCAATTAGCCGATATCTTCACCAAAGGGCTTCCCTCTCATCGTTTCCAAGATCTCCATCCCAAACTTTTGGTTCTTGTAGACACCATTCGTTTGAAGGGGGATGATGAAGTAAACAATCGGTAGCTTATGCAAACTACCAAAGGAGCAAACGACTGCAGTTGAGCATGGGTTGTAAGTGCAAGTTCCAGAGTGTTTTAGAAGCTTCACTTACACACCCACATGCACTCCGCATGATGTGGAATCGGGCTAGAGTCATGCAGAACTCATGGGCTCAATGTGTGAAGTGGGTTTAGTTAAAGAAGCCCACGTGCTCCTTATAGTTTGGGCTGTAGTTAGTTAGAGATAACTATCTAAGCCTATCTCTCCCTCCCTATGTAATCTATATAAATACTGTGATACATATCATTTATTCAAGCAAGAAATATTCAAGCTTTTACATAGTTTTCACCTTCAATCTACTATATTCCCTAGAATCTTTCAGACACATCGTAGAAAATAGGCAGCACCCTTTGTTTTAACACTTCTTTGCTTTCCATGATCTTCACTAGCTCATCCAGGCACCAAGACGAAGTTGCATAGTTTTTTGAGAACATGACAACTGCAATCCTCGATGTCTCAATTGCCTTCAATAGCTCGGGACCAATCTTTTCCCCTCTTGGTAGGTCTCTGTTGTCTCTATATGCATGAATCTTTTTTCGGCCTAAACCAGCAAAGAGATGATCAGTAAAATTTGTGTGTGTATCTTTGCAACGAAAATGTCATATTTGTATGTTGGGGTGGATGAGGTTGAAGAATCAAAGGTTTCAACGTAAAGATCAGCCATGGTAGCAACTAGCAAAGCGGACCAAGTTGAGGTAAGAGCAAACTGGACGTTCAGGTCTATGTTACTTTGTTTGACTGTATTTGTTATTTATGAAAACTCTGTATGATTGTATGTATATATGCGAGTATTAGATCTACATCATTATATATATACTAAAGAAAATATTTCAATTAGAACAGTTAATTAAGACTCACATCGTAAGACTTAAAAAAATGCTTTGGTCTGATTGTGATTTGGTTTAGACTTTAGATTATGGAGCTGCAAGCGGGATCAGAAAAATCAGTCCCGAGATAATATCATAACTTGAATCCAAATTTGCACCCGACGGAGTTATATATAAATATATATATATATATATAAAATATGGACCTCAGTATCTCACATTGTATGTGTCTAAAAATTTAAGAATCTAGGATCTACTGCCATTAGGCATAAGGGGGGCTATTGATTAAGAAAGAAAATCCGGCAATGAAAAAGAAATGTTTAGGAAAAACAGTAGGAAAATTCCAACGTCAACCAAGAAAGTCATAATTATGGTGAGCCATAAGTTGCCTTTAAGAGTTTTATATATAATTTTTGGAAAATTATTCGGTAATCTAGGAGTATAAATAAATGTGTAGTCCCTCTCTCACATGAATGGTGAGTCCTACCATAAATTTAATTAGTGAGACCCACATTTATGTGGTGAGACCCACCACTTATGTGAGAGGAGGACTACGCATTTATTTGTAATCTTGGACTACTGAATAATCACTCTTTTTCTTTTAGTAAAATGTATTAATAACTTCCTGAACTTTGAGAGAGTCGCACTTAGACCCTTTATACTTTGTATTTAAGCCAATTTAATAGTCAAACTCTCGGAATGTGCCAAATAGGCTCTTCTGATTTGGTCCAAAATACCCTTTAAGTGATTCACAACACACATGACACTAAATGACTATTCTTACTTTTTTTATTTTTTTTATTTTTTTGAAATTTTCTCATTAAATATAACATATGTCCAAAAAACCAATGACTAAATTTAAACATTATAAAATATAGGGACCAAAATGAAAACATTCCCAAAATATAAGGACTAAAAGTTCATTTTGCCAAACTTTAATTTTCTTGCACTTTCTCACAAGACAAGCATATACAAACCACCAGAAAAAAAAAAAAAAAAGAAAAGAATCTTTTACTTTCTCTCACTTTCTCACAAACCAAACATATCAAGCCACCAAAACTAAATTCTATTTTACTTTCTCGCACGTTCTCACTAACCAAGCACATACAAACCACCATATCCATGACAATTAGAAGATCAAGACCCATGGAAGCAATGGCGAAGCCATTCACACTATAGATTGGGTTGTAGCCTAGTCATTTTTTTTTTATTGCTAAATTTTTATTTATTTTTAAATAGTCCTAGCCTTAGCCTAGTCTGATTTCTAATCATAAATCTCAATTCTAGCCCAGTCCAATTCCAGTCCACCCTAAAAAAATTTCCTGGCTCCGCCCCTGCATGGAAGCTTTGAATTTTCCTATTAGTGCCATTGCCTTCAACTATGACGACATGGAACTTCAATACCTAGTTCCATGGACGAAGAGAAAGTTCTCCAAATGACCCCGTAGTGAAAACCCACCACCTTTCTCTCTATCTCTCTCTCTCTCTTTACAAGACCCATTCCGACAGAAACCCACATCCATTTCCTCAAACCCTCACCATTGCTACTACCACCACCAGTGACCCACAATCTTTTAACCACAACCACAACCATAACCACCACAACCACCTTTGATGGGTTGTTTCGTTGGTGGTGGTGGTAGTGCGTTTGAAGGAGGATTTGCGATGGCTGGTAGGAGGGGAAGGCTTTGGTGGTGATGCAGATTTGAGGGAGTGGATGTGGGTCTCATCGAAGTGGATCATTTTGGGTCTTGTAGAGAGAGAAAGATTTAAAATGAGATTTGAGAGAGAGATGTCCCTTCGGCGAGAGAACCGACCAGCACCTTTTAACCATAACCACAACCATCTTTGATGAGTTGTTTTTTTTTTTTTGGCAATCGCAGTGGTGGTGGTAATTAGGGGCGTAGCCAAGATTTCATATTTTGGGGGCTAGAGTAATGTATTCATATGAGGTTTCTAAACCAAATTTCATACACAACCTTTTCATACTCATTTTCAAATGGTCTCTAAAAAACCGAGTTTTTTCTTTTTTAGTTAATGGGGGTTAAGTGAGTTTAGTTCTCATCTAAAGAAGATTAAAAAATATTTTGTGGGGGCTAATACTTATTTTTGGGGGACTAACTATCCCCCCCCCCCCCCCCCCCCCACCTCATAAGGTGGTTCTGCCCCTAATGGTAGTGTGTTTGAAGGATGACTTGCGGTGGCTGGTAGAAGGAGAAAGCTTTGGTGGTAGTGCGGATTTGAGGGAGTGGCTGTGGGTTTTGTTGGAGTGAGTCATTGGGGTCTTGTAGAGAGAGAGAGAGAGAGAGAGAGAGAGAGAGAGAGAGAGAGAGAGAGAGAGAGAGATTTAAAATAAAATTTGGGAGAGGGGTGTCCCTCCGGCGAGAGAACCGAGCATGGAAAATAAAGAAAATGGAGGCCGGCGACAGGAAGGTCGTGGTGGTGCACGAAGCTTGAAGTTTCTTCGTTTATGGAGTCTTAAGGAGAGAGATATAGATAAAAGAGAGAGAAAGGGAATCAAGAAGTGAGGGGAGGAGAGAGAAAGAGAGGAAAAAAACAACAAAAAATTCAAATTTATTAAAAATTAATATTTTCATATAGTGGTAATGTGTAGTGCACATGACCACTTTCCATTACTCGTTGCCAATTGACCCAAACCACCTGGGGTCTTTTTGTATTTTGGCCATTTCATTTTTATTTTTCACAGTTTCTCTGGAAACAAATAAGATCAATATTCTAAACCAAAACAATCATGTAATCGGAGCATGAAAATCATCCTAAAACCAAAAAAAATTTCATGTTTGAGTCTTTTATAGTTATTATTTTTATTTTTATTTTTTTTTTCCAGGAAATGGAAGCAAAAAATATTCATGTTTGGGAGCATGACCAGGATCCTTCTCATTCTCTCAAGAAATTGAAATTTTCTTAGGAAACAAAAATAAATCAGACAAATTTACAACATCCCAACCAATATTCAAATTGACAACCCGATACATTGACCCAGTCTACCATATACGGTGGCCCAACTTCGTCACAGATCCGAAGTCGCAATCTAGCCACCCAAACTTCACCCACTGTCACCGATCCAAAACATAAATGTGAGAGAGAGAGAGAGAGAGAGAGAGAGAGAGAGAGAGAGCCACAAACCATAGCCCAAGCCCCCATATGCCTCAATCAAGAAGGAGAGAGATCTGGTATCACTGCGGATCAAACTTATGAAAGTCATAAACCTCGATCTGACATCTAAAGCCAAAAATCTCAAAGGAGTGGATCAAAATTTTCAAAATTTTCAAATTTGAGGGGGTGAAATCAAAATGACCTAACTTAAAGATTGTAAATTACATTTTATTTTTTATTTTTTATCTTAAGAGTTTTATACTAATTAAAACTTAGAAATAGTTGAGGACGAACCAATATCAATATCGTGGGTATTGGTGACCTACTATAACTCACCTCGCCATGGTAATATTATTCTCATCTTTACTTTCAAAAACTGATCAAATAAATGAGAGTTTTCAGTTGACGTGGCTTGTTTAGCTTGTCCTAATAAACGATGACAACTCTCGTTACTTTTTCTCGGTCCTTGTTGCATCTCCGTTAGCCGCTTTGTTTCAGCAGAGTGTAATACATTTTGCACCTTTCATAACTACATTTTCCTGGTCAACCAAAAATATTTTTCAATTTGACAAGAAGTTTACGCCACACCAAACACCTGAAAACATTAAAAATGTTTTCACGAAAACATTTTATGCCGAAACAAACGCAGAACAAAAAAAAAGCCGACACTCTTGGACATTTGTTACTAATTACTAGAGTCTCTCTCTCTCTCTCTCTCTCTCTCTCTCTCTCTCTCTCTCTCTCTCCCACAGTCCCAATCCTCTAATCCGTGGGCACATCATCCAAAATTTGACTCCTTTTAATATTTAAAATGATTTAATTTTTATTTATTTAAAATCTAATTTACATATCTAATCATCCAAATTATAGAAAAATCTTAGCCGATTCCATTATAAGTTTAAGATTATAATAAAAATATGAATATGTTAATGCATAATAATAAATAGTAAAACATGTAACTAAACATAAACTGAGTAATTTTTTTTAGTTAAAGTGGAAGTAAATCATTGTGTACAATAGTAACCAGGAAACTAGGACATTCCTCCATCCAAACATATTCTCTACATATTGTATATATAGTAACATATTTTATATTTTTAAATGATAAACGAGATTTTCTTTTTAAGTAGGTGTGACATACGATATAATATCTATATTTTACTAACCGTAGACATCTCTTTCATTGAAACGGAGTGAGTTAATTTTACAGTTAAATTTTATTTTTTAAATATGAAGTGTACAAAGTATCACATTATTTAAAAGTTTTAAATGATATGAGATTAAATACTTAAAACAAGCTCTTTTCATGTTTCATTTGAAATAGAGAAACAAATTTATTTTCTAGATCAGGTTATTTAAAATTTTAAAATGACCTAGAAATCTATATATCTTTAAATTTTTATTACTTTAATCAGAACCATGAAATAATCAATTTCAAATGAAGATGATTCTTTATACACACTTTTAGATTTATAAGATGTGATCTAATTTATGAAATAAATTCATTTCATATGGACTTACATGCATTTATTTGATTCATCAAATGAATTTTCTCTCAACCCACTATGTGACAATTAATAAGACTATCTATCTGTATTTTGAGTGACATTACTTATTTAATGAGTCACATGATTTATTTACATAATACATGTGAATGGTATTATAAATCATCACATAGTGGATTGAAGGAAGATTTATAGTAGATTGAAGGAAGATTCTTACAAACCGATTGAAATTATATTGGTAGTAAAAATAAGTCTTGAAACTTAGTTATCCTAAAATCGGATGGATAATGACACGAGAGTTTTTTATTTCCTGAAATCATTGCTCCACAGTTGTCAATATGATTGTCAACAGAGAAAGTGGAGTGCGTGTGTGGAGTGTATGAGTGTATGTTGATTAGTAGGATTGAAAAAAATGGAAGGTACAGCACAGGTAAAAAAATTGATGGAGTGTATGAGTGTATGTTAATTTTTAATTTTGACCATTTATTTATTTATTATATCTTTGCTCTTAATAGAATCTTATAAATTTTCTCAACTTTCTCAAACAATTCTGTCATTTCCTCTTTGATCTCTTCTTGAACTTTTTGGAAAATATTATCTTCAACCTTCAATTCATCAACTTGCTATAAGCTGATGAGATAAAAGGGGGAAAGAGTAAAATAAACTAGAGCCGAGCTATGAGGGTCTTAATTGGACAAAATTTTTCTTCCTATTATATGACAATTCAAATGAGTATTCATGTATATATGCTTTAATCTCATGTCCTATTTAATAATCATATAACTTGTTTGTGTGGTGTCATATTATATTAGGGTCCAAAAGCCCAATCCATTGTATTTTTAGGCCTAACGCATTTAAGTTAGGTCCAACTGTTTGTATACCTTTCTCCCTATTTTCCATGTAGCCTATATGAAGGCCTCCCCATTCTATTGTAAGGGGATGGCCAATGATGAGTAAGAAAAGACTAAGTAGACGTAGGCCCTATTGGCCGAACCACGGTAAATTCGGTGTCATTTTCCTCTTTTTTCCCCAACCATGCCAAAACCCGAACAAGCGGTTCCGACCCTAGAAATAAATTGGAGAAGCTATTTTGACCTCCTACAATTGGTGCCGTCTGTGGGAACCGCATTTCCCAGAGTTTTGGCATGAACGGGGGCTATTTCCGAGCTTCCAAGCTCCGCCAAGCACGGTGAGCCTTGGAACTTGAGCTTCCAAGCATCCAATCAAGCAACCACCCCAACCATTAGATAGATCATCGCTCGATCTACAAAACCCTTAAAGATCATCGTCATTGGAGGCTCCACGCACTCTCACGCGCCACTGGAGTTCTCAACTTAGCTACCCACGTGCCACCATGCGCGGTCAAGCCACCACGATCTCCGAAATTGTCGTTCTAGGCATCTACTCAGACCAAGACCACCACCAACAGATGATCGTCTCCCAATCTATCGTTTTACGGTGGAAAAACCTCCATCGGAGAAATAACGCGCCTCCACGTGCCGGAGAAAGTTCCGACGACAATGTTCATGCGCCCCATGCTGCCGCATCTTTCGAAGCCCAGATCGGGGGTTTCTGAGCTCCGATTTGAGAAAGTTGCACCACCACAGCAATCCTCGTCGACCGATCTACTGATTTCCAGAAGAATCGGGTTTGTCCAATCATCCACGCGCCGCCACGCGCCGACAGCTTCTCCCATGCCTGAGCACATGTCTGCGTGTGCGCGACACACGCCAATGCATGGCTGGCACACGTCTAGCGCCCTGTGTCGCTCCACGGATTTGCCACGTCAACCCTAAATCTCCAGTCAGCATGCCACGTTGATAGACATCACGTCATCATGCCATGTGGCACGCCTAAAAAAAAAAAATTTGGTGAGACGGAATGGGCTTTTCTATGGTCCAAATTCATCCTCAAGGCCTTTATGGCCTCACCTCGAAGCTAAGTTTCCTTAACTTCCTTTTTATGCAACTTACTTAATTAGTGATTTGCTATAATTGTTTCATAAAATGTCATTCTAAATGCATGCTCTACACAATAGTTTTACGTTCATGAGCATGAGAGCATAGTCTCAATATTTATATTTTGGGTTGAAATATAAATATTGTGGAATTTAAACCACAATCTTGCTAATGCTTTAAAAATTAAAATGATCGAAATTGTTTTCATTTTTTTTGTTTGCGGTGGGAGGTGGTTAATTCTCAATGATTAACTACCCAATTATTTTTATATAAACATGATCATGAGAATACATATGATTTTTATAACGCGTAGTTATGTTTACTCAAATATGTTAACACTTATAAGCTCATTACACACAGACGTGCCGTTTATGCAAAACTCCTCATGCAAATATTTTTTGCAAATAGCTATTATTATGTGTGTTTGCATTGACATGCGTTCCATGCAAAGTGTTTATTTAGCACGTCAAATCTATGAGATTACATGCAGAAAATGATAAATTCTACTCGAATTGTTTATGCACATTCTAGACTTGACTTTGTCTTTAGATGGTGCCCTTTATGGTAGAACAATTAAGTCTAATCTTTTCCACCGAAGTCTTGATGCTTATAACATATTTTAATATAGAGCTGAAAATTGTTAACAAGTTGTGTTGTAGCATTAATACGCTCTTACCATTAATTGCGATAACCTAGAGGTTTTAAATTGATATTACGACTATCAGACTCTACTTGCAAAGCACAAATTTGGATCTCCTGAACTTTAAGACATTTGTTTAGATCAATGGTTTTATTTGTCCTGTCATGATATTTGCTACTTCTTTGGAGTCCTACTTTGCAGGCTTTGATGCATTTTTTGTGTATATAGCATAATAGTTTATATATGGAACATGGACCATATCACATGACTTAACATGCCTTCTAGAATGCACGTGTACTTGCCTGAAAACTTGCTTGGAATCAATGACTGTGTTAGTCAACGCATCACTTTATTGATGAATGCAGTGATTCATTCGTCTACCTAACTGCATCTTTCATTTGGGTCGTCCTATTTTCTTGAAAATGCTTCGCAGAGCCAACACAGTTGCGAATGCACTCAAAATTTGAAGGATTTAAAGCTTGAAATGTTTTAAAACTTGAAAAAACTTGACTTAGGCTTTGGTCAACCTCTAAGGTTACCTAGTGCTAAGGACTAGGATGACTGGTAAGTACAGAAGTCGAATGGTTGTGTCACGCCCCGAACCCAAGGTATGAGCTCTATATGTGACAATGGTCGCACACCCATAAAGTTTTTTCTTACAAATGTGTTAGACTCCACTAACTAAATTCAATAATAATATCCTTGATATGAAATCTCCAAAAATAATATACTAGAAACCCTAGCTTGACTCAGGCTTCGGTTCAACCTCTGAGGTTACCAAGTGCTGAGGTCCAAGATGACTGGCAACCGGGAACTCTAAATCTAACTTGACTCAAGCTTCGGTTCAACCTCTGAGGTTACCAAGTGCTGAGGTCTAAGATGACTGGCATGCAAAACCTCCAAATCTAGCTTGACTCAGGTTTCGGATCAACCTTTGAGGTTATCAAGTGCTGGGGTCCAGAATGATTGGCAAGCAAAAACTCCAAATCTAGCTTGACTCAGGTTTCGGTTCAATCTCTGAGGTTACCAAGTGCTGAAGTCCAAGATGACTAGTAAGCAAAACCTCCAAATCTAGCTTGACTCAGGCTTCAGTTCAACCTCTGAGGTTACCAAGTGCTGAGGTCTAGGATGACTGGCAAGCAAAAACTCCAAATCTAGCTTGACTCAGGCTTCGGTTCAACCTCTGAGGTTACCAAGTGCTGAGGTCCAAGATGACTGGCAAGCTAAAACTCAAAATCTAGCTTGACTCAGGCTTTCGGTTCAACCTTTAAGGTTACCATGTGCTGAGGTCCAGGATGACTGGCAAGCTAAAACTCAAAATCTAGCTTGACTCAGGCTTCGGTTCAACCTCTGAGGTTACCAAGTGCTGAGGTCCAGGATGACTGGCAAGCAGAAACTCTAAATCTAACTTGACTTAGGCTTCGATCAACCTCTGAAGTTACCAAGCACTAAGGACTAGGATGACTGGCAAGTACAGAAAATCTAGCTTAATTCAGGCTTCGGTCAACCTCTGAGGTTACCAAGTGTTGAGGACCAGGATGACTGGCAGGCGAAAGCTCAAAATCTAACTTGACTTAGGCTTTGGTCAACCTCTGAGGTTACCAAGCACTAAGGACCAGGATGACTGGCAAGTATAGAAAATCTAGCTTGACTCAGGCTTCGGTCAACCTCTGAGGTTACCAGGTGCTAAGGACCAGGATGACTGGCAAACGAAAGCTCAAATTTATCTTGACTCAGGCTTCGGTCAACCTCTCAGGTTACCAAGTGCTGAGAACCAGGATGACTGGCAAGTGATAGGTGTGGTTCTACCCAAGCATAGGCTATGTGTCACGCCCCAAACATCCTAAGGTCCAAAACATGAAAAACTAAACCATCAAGAGAAACTGTGGGAGATTTTTCCTTTATGTTACACCATATACACAATGTATCTATATTATTAGATATCCACATAATCTCCACAAAGTAAGTCAGAGCTCTAGAAACTGTTTACAACAATACAAAATACAAATCATACATCTCCGAAATATAAATCTACAGTTGAGATATCTCTAAAAACTTGACCACCACTAAAGCAACTATTGTCTCTGCAAAAGATAGAGATTACAACTCAACTGATCCACAAGACACAACGAGTCTCCCAATCTAGTGTAGTGCTCCAAAACTTTAACTCGAGGTATAGCTAATAGATCTGAAAATGTGGTTAAATAAAAGAATGAGCTAAAGCCCAGTAAGTAGCATAAATAATGGGGTTAGGGGAAACGCAAGTTTATTGATACTAAAGCATATTACGAAACATAACGTAGATTTAGAAACTTTTATATAAGTCCTCTCAAAATCATCTTTCTTGCAATAATCTGAAAGATTTAAAAGAATAATGCAACACCAAGCTTTTCAAGATATAAATAATGAAACTACATAATACACCATGTGAGCCATATCATTTTCCAATACTTTTCAAAATCATAAAACCACAAACAAATTACCCAAGGCCACATGACAAGGCTTCTACTAGGAGCTTCGTTAGGCCCACAAGTAAAAGACCACACAACTAGGCTTCTACCAGGAGTTTCGTTAGGCCCACAGGTAAAAGACCTCATAACTTGGCTTCTACCAGGAGCTTCGTTAGGCCTACAGATAAAAGACCAAACAACTTTATTTCTACCAGGAGCTTCGTTAGGCCCACAGGTAAGTTGTGTTACTACCAGGAGCTTCGTTAGGCCCACAGGTAGGTTGTGATTCTACTAGGGACTTCGTTAGGCCCATAAGTAAACGGCATCCAGCTGGGTAATCACCATATAATCACAATTGTCATGGCACAAGGGTAAAACAACAAAATAGCTCACAGGTTAACATAATAAAAATACAGTCTTTTCAACATTCAAAGTATTCACAAAGCTTGTCACTTATCCAAATAATTCCCAAACATTTAAAGGTTTCCAAAACATATCTCAAACAACAAAATCAATGATAAAGCATCTTTAGAACTCACAATAATCCAATAACTTTTTCAAATAACTCCCCAAGGATTAATGAAAGATGCTTATAAAATTTCCAATCTAGCAAATCATGCATTTCCCCAAATGCAATATCAAATATAATGCATTTTCTCATAAATAAATAAATAGTAAGGTTTATACATAAAATCCTTTAGGAAAAGTATAGTTCAGAATAATTTATAAATCTTAAAATAAATCTCATATGCAATGATGATTATTTTTCCAAAAGTCCCATTAAGAAGCTACTTACCTCGCGTGATCACCAGTTTTACCTCAAGCGAGCACTACACAAACAAGCCAATCTAGTCACTAGGTCCATCAACAAGCACCTTGGAACCTAGAAACATAAATCAAGCCTATAAATAATCTTATCCATCACAAAGTAGAACACCACACTTATCTCCATAAACTAAAAGGATCCCCTAAACTTCAAACCAAAGGCTCTAAAGCCTAAGTTGACCATCCTAAGATAGAGATCCATTCCCAATTGGGAATCAAAAAATCATACAAGAAATCTCTAGGATCATAATGCTACCAAGATATTTAATGCCCCATTGCAAGCAATGTGCATTAACTACAATAAATACAGAACACATCCCTGAAAATCAGGAACATCAAACAGAGATAGCAAGACTTATACCTTTCTTTCGGTTACTAAACGATAAAACCAAGCCACAATAAAAATCAACCAAGTAGTACACACATCAAGGAATACTCGTATGAAATTTCAACTCAATTCAATAAATAAAAGCTTGGGACAAATTCTGCAAAAATATCTGTTTTCAGATTAAAATGGAAGCAGGTCAGCCCTTTGTAAAATTCGTTTGACCCACTTAGAGTCATCCGATTAGCCTGAAAATTTATAAGGATGTACTTCTATATGTGTATAATGTACCACAGAAATTTCAGCTCAAAAAGAGTTCTACACAATTTATTAAAAATCCCGCAATGTGGCTGACTCGAATTTGACAGATTTGGAGTTAAGAAAGGGAAATGACTACTTGATTCAAGAAAACACAATTCAAATCAATAAACTCTTTTTAAATTCCATAATCCATCTTTCCCACACCTTCTTCAAACCAAATGTTAATAATCACAAAACAAATATCAAGAAGAAGATGTGTATTTTCGGACTCCAAGGCAAACAACAAAATTAGACCCATTCAAGTCTCAAATGACCCCACAAACTTCATAAAACAATCACCCAATCCCAAACCCATAACATCAAGAACAACTCTCAAACAAGCCTTGTATAGATATCTCAAGAAATTAGAGAATGGATCAAAGATTTCACCTTAGATTTATGCACATATGGCCGACAAGAGAGAAAGAGGAGCTTTGCCGGCAGGTTGTGGAAGACCGTTGGTCCGGTGGTATGATTTGGTGGTGGTGGTGGTGGTGTGTGGGTGTGTGTATGGGTGTAGAGAGAGAACCGGGTGAGAAGGAAAGAAGAGAGTTCTAGATAAAGAGTGTGTGTTGGTGAAGACAAAAAGAAATAAAGTGAGAGTGAGGGAGAGCTATGGGTGAGACATGGAGAGATTTAGAGAGAATTGTGTGGTGGGGAATGGTTTATAACAAAATATCTAATAGGAAAATTTATAAAAATACCCCCCACTTTACACTTAAATTTCCAGGGTGTTACACTATGAACAACCGCTTAGCTAACAAAATTGAAACAAAAGAATGAGCGTGAAATAAATACGAATATGAAACAAGTGAAACGCTAAATGAGAAACCAAGCGTATTGAATATGGCTTCAACGGCCTCGAACCAAATGGCTCCAACGGTCTCGAACAAAAAATTTTGTATGATTTATGAAAAATCGCGTATTTCTCCTATATAAAAGTAAGAAGCTAACAAAATTGACTCACACATCTTGTTTTCTGGACCTTAAAGGCCTTGTTCGGTCTCTATAATCCGCCTTTGGCCTCCATGGCCTCATTCGGTCTCCAGGACCCGATCTCGGCCTCTAGTGCCTCATTCGGTCTTTAGGACCCAATCTCGGCCTCCAGTGCCTCACTCGGTCTTCAGGACCCAAGCTTGGCCTCAAGGGCCACTTTTGGTCCCAAAGACTTAAGCTCAACTTGCAAGGCCTCAACTCGCATCCGATCAGATCCAGTCTCCACTTCCCTTTCTACATTCGACAAGCGAAGACTGGGGGGTTATTGTGTGGTGTCATATTATATTAGGGCCCAAAAGCCCAATTCATTGTATTTTTAGGCCTAACGCATTTAAGTTAGGACCAATTGTTTGTATACCTCTCTCCCTATTTCCCATGTAGCCTATATAAGGGCCTCCCCATTCTATTGTAAGGGGATGACCAATGATGACTAAGTGGACATAGGCCCCATTGGTCGAACCACGGTAAATCCGATGTCATTTTCTCCTTTTTTCCCCAACCACGCCAAAATCCGAACAAGCGGTTCCGACCCTAGAAATAAATTGGAGGAGCTATTTTGACCTCCTACATTGTTCAAAAGATTTAAGATGCGTGGATAATCTTATAAATTAACCGCAACCTAATAGTTTGAAAGAAAAAAAAAAAAAAAAAAAAAAAAACTTGTCCGTCTTAGTTTTAGTGAAATCATCTCTTCACCATAAGATTTATTCCTTGACATGATAATATGAACTATGTTCAGAAAGTTTGAAATTGTGTATTAAAAAAAAGATTTTGAAAATGCCACAGATAGTTCCTAAATAATTTGAAAATTATTATAATTTCATCAACAATAATCAGATTTGCAACTTTTTCACAAATTTCTCACCAATCAAAAGTTTTTGGTCATTAACACCCCAACCAATCACGAGAGGTATGTCATTAGTGTTATTATACCATAGCTAGTTCGGACTTCGGAAGCCTCTTGGATTTTCTAATTTGATGGATTCCATAAAAAAAGGGTTATACATCTTGATTTATTTTATTATTTTTTTTTTTTAATTTGAGAAAACCGACTTAGTCAGTACTCCGTTTCCTTCAATGATTAGGAAACCCTAATATATAAAAACACCTTAACCAGGACTCTACTACTTTATATAATTATTAACGCAAATTCTTGCCGAAACTGAAAAATCTCTAACCCTCTCAGCGTCACCGCTTCATGGGTATCCCTTCTTCAACTATAACCATAGTTGTAGGGCAAGAAGGAGAAGAAGAAAACATGTTGGAATTGAAGGTTCCCGATGAAGAGTTCGTGGGTCAGAACGTTGAGCCAAATAGGTCTTGTCACGAGCGAGAAAAATCTGCATCTCTGATGGAGAAAGAGACCATGGAATTCAAGAAAGAAAGGTTGGTGAGAGAGAAGAGTTTCAAGAAGGCTGAGACAATCCCATATAGTGGATTGTCTAAGCTAGAAAGTTTGTTGAGAGAAAAGGCATTGAAGAAGCCTATGTTGAAGTCGGTGGATGAAAAATCCAAGAAAAAAAGGCTTAATATGGGAGAAAAGTTGATGGGTTCCTCAATGAAAGCGGCAAGGAAGAGCGAAAGCTCTTCCAGCGAAGTAGAAGAGGTTTTTGAATCAAAGTATAGGATGATTAACCGTTTCAACCGAAAGAGAAGATACAGAAGAGAAAGGAGGGTTTTTCAATCAATGAAAAGGAGAAACCGTGGCAACCGGAATACAAGATATGTATATGAAAGTGAAACTGAAAGTGATAGTGATGAAGAACCAGGGTTGAAATTCTCGAATAGGCCAAACAGAGAGCAACCTCTTGACTTGCCTGAAATATTCAAGGAACTCATCCAATTCGTTGAGGGTACGGACACTAAACTTGTGATGCAAAAGCAACTGTCCCTCAGAGATGTAAGCCTGAACTACAACAGAGCCTTTTTGATTCCGGCTAGCCAAATTGAGGAGTCATTCTTAATGAAGGATGAGGAGGAGGTATTGAACATTGGAGATTCGATAGAGTCGGTGTTGTTCGAGCCAATTATATCTGTGAGTCATGAAACTTTGAGGAAGAAAGCAAGGACAAGTAGTTATGTATTGAGCATGGACTGGAACAAGGTTGTGATTGACAATGAACTGAGAGTGGGTGATGGATTGCAACTATGGTCCTTCCGGATCCTGGAGAAGCTGGGTTTTTTGTTTGTTAAGGTACCAAGATTAGAAGTGGAAGATGATCAGGAAATTTATTAAGTTCTCTGATAATATGTGAGAAAAAAGAGTATCGGTTTGTTGTATTTCAAAAATACTGAGTAATTACTTTAAAGATGATGAGGTCGAACCAGAAAAAGACAGATAATGACGGCAATTAAAGGATCAGCTTAAAAGTTGAAGAGCCCGTCATAGCCACATTGGAAACATGCATGGTTTAACGTTTTTATCAAATTATGAGGATTGTAAATTTCATTTTTTTTTTTTTTACTTTTTATTTTGGCTTCCCAGATCGTAGATGCTGTTTAATTATCTGACTCTAATTCATGGAATCAAGTCCAACGAATTGTAGGAATTCTCCTTTGTTTATGTCATAGATTCTTATAATTCGATTTTTTAAGGAGAATAGCGTTGACGATCAATGAATGTTTCACTTTCATAGTTTTATTTGAGTTTGATTGTTTTTTTAACTGCAGAATTTAAGTAGATATCATATATCTTTCAGTCTCTTAACTAAGAAGAATAAATGCTCCCACTCACAACTAAGAAGAATTAATAAGAGTTTGATAGCAAAAAAGAATTCTCATTCATTCAAGCATGTATGAATGGAGCTCTCCTAATATACAAGAGCAAAGATATGACAATTAATTAATTAATTAATATTTATTTTTAAGTATAGTTTATATGATTTATGTTTATTTTAAATTTTAAAACATCTCATTCATTTCTTCAGTTCACCCTCTGCTTTCTAAGCGACCGATCCAACTGTTCATCGGCATCTTCATTGAGGTCATCGAGTTCTATGTGAAGCTTCCTTCATGATGCTCTTTAGTCTTTCTTCAAGAACTCATCGTTGTTGTTGTTGTCATCGCCGGTCACTGAAAATGTGGGGACTGTTGATCAGTCACCGATCTAAGGCAAGCTACAATGCAGAGGGGGATCGAGTTCTCACCCTTGTTCTTGAAATCGATTAAATTGATGTAAACATAAACTACATTATTTACTGGAAATCAAAAAAGAGATTTTTATATTATCGAATGACGACATAAATGTACAAGATCCTTTTGGTGGGTCCTTGCGTTCATGTAACAATGGAAAGGGTTTAACTCACATGAAACCCTCACCCTGAGCCAAGAAAAACAAGTGAAAAAGAAAGTGTGCTAGTGTGCGTTAGGGTTTTGGAACAAGTTTATGCATTAGCCATGGGACTAATGAATAAACTTTTACCGAAACAAATTAGGTAAAGCATGAGCCAACAATCTTGACAATAGATTATCAAAAGCTTTAATGAAAGGCATACAATATCTAGTAAAGCACAATAAGAACTCATAATTAAAGCTTTAATCTAAATAATCACAATAACAACTCATAATCAAAGCTTTAATCTAAATAAGCACAAAAATTTGTAATTAAAGCTTAGAGGAGAGAAACACACACGTACACTTGATAAAAAGCTCTAAAAGAGTTAGTAAAGCAAAGCTTTACCTATATAAAAACGGGGTTGTTCTTGGAAGTGTTTTTGGAATTTTCTAGAGGAATGGAGAGATTTTAGCCAAGCTGATTTTAGCCATCCGGGCCCCCTTTTTTTTTTTTACTCCCAAATCAGGAGGAAAGCGAGAAAGGAAGAGATTTTGCAATTTTGGTGGGACCCACAACTGGTTTTTCACTCATTTTACTTCCTTTCTCCCCTTACTTTCCCCAAAGAGTCTTAGGAATATTTTAGTTAAATTCAAAGACTTAGGGTTTGTTTGTTTGGATTGAAAAGAGTAAGTAAAAGATGAGAGAATAAAAAAGTAGAGAGAAAATAAGAGTTTTCTATTGTTTGGCTGGAGAGAAAATATATAGGGAGAAAGAGGAGAGAAAAGTGGTGTGGCCTAATTTCTCTTCGGGGGCACGTGTGAACTGCTCTTGATGATCTACCAACTTAGGCTTTTTGTATTTCCAATTAATGTGGCCTACGACCGATTCTCATATGGGTTGTTATGCCATCCTGCTCCATTATTTGTTGGCTTGGGTTAGGAGCCCGCTTTACTGGGTCTTTTGGGATGAGGGTCCTTCCATTTTGGGCCCAAAAAATGGGCGTGTACAACTTGATATACTGAAATTATTATATATTAATTAGTTAAAATAGTTGAAAACTAAAATTTTACAAAAGAAAATTACATTTCTTTATATTCATACCATACACGACTTTCATGGCAGCATAACTATTTTTCAACTTATGATAAATATTGTTCAGTATTACACAAAACATTACTAAATTCGCATATCCTCTTTGGAGATAGCTACTTTCAATTAACTCTTTGGACCAAAGACTGCCAGTGGACTCTAGAGAGCCTTACAATTTTCCCCATCACCGTCATCGTACTCTTTACGAGCAACTGCTCCCACCGTTTTTTCAACCCTCTGTTTTCACTATTTCGTAGACCATACACCCACTCCCTTCCAAACGCTGACATCAGCGCTTTCCATCCCATCCATCCCTTGCAACCACACTCCTCATACCCTGACCGCACTGCACAAAATATACAAACCACACGCACGTGAGACCTCTTCACTTATCCTCTTCATTCCTTTATCTTTTCTACCTTTTCATCCCTGCTTTTCAACATCATCTCACTTCATCATCTCTACAGACCATCTCCTGCACCTAACTTTAACCTTTTTCCTTTTGGCTTTTTCTACGGTATTCCAACATCCTAACATTGATACTCTCTGCTGTCTATTTTGATACCTTGGACCTCCTCTCTACATTGGTTATATACCCTTGCATGCAACCAAACTGTCACTACCATGAACATCAACAACATTCAGTTTGACTGGACAGACAGTAGTGACTCTGATCAAAGTGCAGAGGACTATGACGGCGACCTCAACATGGAAGCCTCGTCTAATGATGAGTTGGACTTGCATGCACCGTTGGCCCGACATGGTCCAGTTTTAAAAGCCAATCCTGCCAACTTAACTATACAGAGGGAATATTTGAACTAATGCGCCATCGCTTACTTACTAGATTATCGGAAGTTTTCTGTACGCCATCTCCAGCACATCATTGACTCTGCATGGCGTCTCCATAGACATGTCATAGTGGTGGGGAGGGACTCTTATTATTTCATCTTGCATTTTGATGTCCCAGATGATCTAATCTACATATGTGACGAGGGGCCTTGGGCAGTGGAGGGAGCCCTACTTATCCTAGAGCGTTGGAGGGCCAACTTGGTTATTAAAGGGCTCCAATTAAACTATGTCTCATTATGGGTCCAACTCCATGGCCTCTCGCTAGAATACTAGTACCCAGACCTGGCTATCCAAATGGGCCATATGCTAAGAGTCTATGAAAGAATTGATTAGGACGCGCATATCCCACGCAATATATGTTTCATGCGCATTAGAGTAAGGATGAACCCTTGGCTCCCTCTCGTAGCAGGTTTCATGCTTCGTCTCGATGATGGTAATCACGTCTGGATACAATGTCGATACAAGCAAATCCATAAAGTCTGCACTAAATGCGGTCTGTTGGGCCACACTAGACCCCAATGCACTTACCTCATGGTGGATGTTGAACAGCTCCTGCATAGACAGAGGCAACAGATCCAGGACGAGTTCCATGTCCAGTATGGCTTCGACCCATTGGAACCACACTTCGTCAACGAACTTAGAGCATTTTATAATAGACCTCAAAGATGGAATACCCAGATAAGATTTGGCCCACTTGCCATGGACACAAGCTACCGGCAGCGCCAACATCAACAAGACGGACCACCACCACCACAACCAACAATGCAGAGTTTTATGGAAGCTGTCCAACATGACATGCTTACGGTCAACCAAGAATCTCCTCTGCCAACCCATGCAGTCCATGCAGAACCACCTCCCCCACAAACTACCACCAGTGACAACCAAAACCAACCCTTACACCCACTTATCCATGAACACACTCCATCAGCCCCAACCCAAACTCGTTGGCAACCACCAGAGAACTCAAATCTCCAATGGGTGTGGCTAGATGGAGATGGGCCGTTCCTAACCAACGCCACTCTTGGTCACTCTCCTGTTAGAGATAATCTACCTGGCTTCAATTTTGAAATCAATTTCAAAACCACTGGTCTTGCAAATGAGGCAAATGCCCTATCCACCACTCTAGTAGCTCAAGTGGCGGTCCATGTCAATTTGGCAACTACCCCAGATGACTCACTCCACCACAGGATGCATGATGTCGGATTTCGTTTTAAGGTAGGAGATTCAAGTCGACCACCCCAATCTTCACTTGAAGATGAGGCGCTAGAACTCCATCTCGCCCAATTTCACATTGAAACAACCGACACAATGCCCTGGTTCAATCCCCACACCACTATTAATGACCAGCATGTCCCACGGCCCAACAACCCAAAACTTCTTTTACATAAGCCAAATAATCTCGGCCCGCCCTTTCAAAATCTCCTCACCACCAACCCGCCTCCCATGCACATTACCCATACCAGCTGGCTCATACCCCACGCATCAAGCCCACAAGCCCATGCCAACCTTAATAGTCTAGACTCACCCCTTCTGCCAACCCAACATTCCCCACTATCACCAGTAAACCCACCGCCTCTTCTATCCCTTCCTGACATCCCTCACAGCACTACCACCACCACTAGAAAATGACTCTGAAAAGAATTTCACCGACTAGGGAGAAATATAACACAAAGCCTTTTCTGTGGCCTCTTTAGAAGAGAACTAACGGGTAAACAAGAAGGTCTTGATGCTGAATCAATTCTGGGTTTTGACGAGATATCGGAATCAACCAATGCTGTAACAACCCCATAAGATCCAACACAAGAAGATGGGTTCTGGGAAGCTGACCCAAATCAGCTTCCCAAGGAGTCATGAGGATCATCAGTTGGAACTGTAGAGGTCTGGGTAATGCCTCTACAGTTCGACAAGGTAAACAAATTGCCCAATTTTGGAAACTTGACTTCTTTTTTGTTTTGGAAACCCGTCTTCAGAAAGGAAGGGGTAATCAAATTTTGTCAAAGAGGGGGTTCACAGGTGGCTCTGAGGTTCCGAGGGAAGCGCTCAGTGGTGGTTTGGCCTTGGGATGGACCCCTGCTTGGGAAGTCTCAATCCTTTTGCAGAATAGACATTCATCCATTCAGATAAAAAACATGCAAGGTGAAATCTTTATGGTAACTTTCTTATATGGTCACCCATATCTTGCGCAACGACATCTCATCTAGACTGATCTCCAGAATTTAGGAAGACAAATCCGCCACAAATGGGCCTGTATAGGAGACTTCAACCAGGTTCTACAGAGATTAGACAAACTCACTTTCAATGACCACGCTATTGCAGGTAACATACTGCTCCAGCAAACCTTATTGAACCTATGCCTCATGCCAATTAACTCCAAAGGTCTTCCTTTCACTTGGATGAACAAACAACAAGGGGACGAGTTTGTTATGGAAAAATTGGACAGGGCATTTGCTAATACAGAGTGGATGGACCACTTTCCCCACAGTGTAGTTCCGCAACCTCCCCATCATCAGGTCTGACCATGGGCCCATGATACTAGACACTGAATATACATAACAATTCCGACATCGACCATTCAAATTCGAGTGGATGTGGACAACCCACCTCGATTGTGCCATACTCATCAACTCAGCATGGTCTAAGTGTTATGAAGGTTCATATGCTTACATACTGGGGAAAAAAATAGCTACTATCCGAGATGACTTCAGGAAGTGGAACAAGGAAGTCTTTGGCATAATGGAGCGAGAAATTGAGACGAAAAAAGCAGAACTTAAATGCATTTAAGAAAATATCTGCACAATTGAAGATGTCAGATGAGAAAGTGAGCATAGAGCATAATTGGACCAACTGCTAGACAGAGAAGAGATTTTGTGGTCACAAAAAGCTAGAAAGGAATGGGATCTCAAAGGCGATCGCAATACCAAGTACTATCAAGCTGTAGTTAGGAATCGACGAAGGCATAATAAGATTATCCAAATTAAAAATGAGGAGGATGTCTGGATATCTAATCAAACTCAAATTGAACAATGTATCTGCACTCATTTTTGTAGCATTTATGCTGATACTCCTCAATCTACTGCAGAAGAGATTCGACTCCAGCTCACTTGCCTACAGATCCCAACCCTCACAAATCAACAAAGATGTACACTTGATCAACCTGTGGAAGATGCAGAAATCTAACAAGCAGTCCAGCAACTAGGCTCTCTCAAAGCACCAGGGCCAGATGGCATCCCAGCAGCTTTCTATAAAAAATTTTGGACAACAGTACAGCATGATGTCCTCCATATGGTTAAAGTGCGGCATGATCAGTAAAGCCTTCTTTTACCAAAAAGGATGCTAATGCGCGCCTAATTAGGTGGATCTTATTATTGCAGGAATTTAATCTCATCATCAAAGATAAGAAAGGAGTCGAGAATGTGGTGGCAGATCACCTTTCAAGGCTCATATTTGAGGATAACATGGAACACTTACCTATTAATGATGAATTTCCTGATGAGCATTTATTTTCTTTATCAAACCTACCATGGTATGCTTACATTGTTAATTATCTTGCTGTAGGTGAAATTCCAAAGGATTGGAGCACTCAAGACAAAAGAAAGTTTTTGGTCGAGGTACGTAACTTTTATTGGGATGATCCCAACTTGTTTAAATATTGTCCTGACCAAATAATTAGGAGATGTGTTCCAAACGATGAAGTTATTAGTGTTTTAAAATTTTGTCATTCTGAAGCATGTGGTGGCCACTTTTCTATCAAGAAAACCGCTGCAAAGATTTTGCAATGCGGATTTTATTGGCCTACACTATTCAAAGACACTAATAATTTTTGTCGTTCATGTGAAAGATGTCAAAAGTTGGGGGCAATTTCTCGTCGAAATATGATGCCTCTAAACCCCATTCTTGTGATAGAGATTTTTGATTGTTGGGGTATAGATTTTATGGGCCCTTTTCCCCCATCTTTTGGCTATCTTTACATTCTTGTGGCGGTGGACTATGTGTCCAAATGGGTAGAAGCCGTGGCATGCAAAAACAATGACCATAGGACAGTTGTGAAATTCCTTAAAGAACATATACTGTCTAGATTTGGAACACCACGGGCCATCATAAGTGATCAAGGCACTCACTTTTGTAATAAACCATTTGAAGCTCTAATGTCAAAATATGGTGTCATTCACAAAGTAGCTACCTCATATCACCCACAAACAAGTGGACAAGTGGAACTAGCCAATAGGGAGATCAAACAAATTTTAGAAAAAACGGTTAACCCGGATCGCAAGGATTGGTCTTTAAGACTAGTTGATGCACTTTGGGCTTATCGTACTGCTTATAAATCTCCCCTTGGTATGTCCCCTTATCGACTTGTTTTTGGTAAGCCTTGCCATTTGCCAGTTGAACTTGAACATAAAGCCTATTGGGCAATTAAATCTTTTAACTTTAACATTGATGAAGCTGGCAAACTTAGAAAACTCCAAATGAATGAATTAGAGGAGTTGAGAAACGAGGCATATGAGAGTTCTAGAATTTACAAGGCAAAGATGAAAACTTTTCATGATAAAAGAATTTTAAGGAAAACTTTTGTAGTAAACCAAAAAGTGTACTTGTATAATTCTAGACTACATAAGCACCCTGGCAAGTTGAGGTCTAGATGGGATGGTCCATACATTGTTAAACATGTTTCTGAACATGGAGCCATTGAGGTAGAAGATCCTAGGGATGGATGCACTTTTAAAGTTAATGGCCAAAGACTTAAACCAGCCCTAGAGAGGTTTGTTCAAGAGGAAGAGACCATTCCCTTGGAAGATCCCGTTTACCGGGATGACTAGACTTTCTTTAAGTCTATGTTACCATTGTACCATATTTTATATACTTTTTCTTTTTGTGTTTGTTTTCTTGGCTTTCTAACAACTTTGCAGGAAATAGCTTGGGTATTACTACATCATCTCAGGTGTTTTCGCTCCCTTTTCCTTTTATTTTATTCTATTGGCATGCCTCTCATTATCTTTCATTCATGCAAATATTTTAAACATTGAGGACAATGTCTGATTTAGGTTAGGGGGAGGATAATGTATTCATTGATTGATGTACCTCTTGTTGTCTTTGGTTGAGAAGTTAGAAATCCATGCTTTCTTCTAAAAAAAAAAAAAAAAAAAAAAAAAAAAAGATATGAAGTCTTGAATTGTTGGATAATAATGTTATATTCACATGTTTTATTATGTTGTCTTTGAGAATTCTGTTGAACATTGAACTTTGGTTTGAAAGTCATTAGTGAGCTTAAGCATCTCAACACATAATTATTTGATTGAGATATTTGAACATGGCCCTTTATTACTTGTGTTTTGAGTGGTGATTATTACACTTGTACCTTGAATTAAGCACGAGCACGAACATGTAATTTGTGGGGTATGAAGTATGCATCCAATTGTTACGCAATTAAATTGGTTGACTTGTTAGGTAATTAACCTTGGCAAAAAAAAAAAAAACCATGCGAGCCTTTGATAAAAAAGGTAAACAATTCAAATGGTTGAGATATGAGTGACTAGTTTAGCTTCGTAGCCTTTTTGACTCGAGTTAGTAAACTCTTAGAGGTGTCTCTACATCTAGTGCCCCTTGAGCCAACTGGTTTGGGAGTCATTGGTCTAACACTCGATACATGGGTCAATTAGAAAGCTTAATGAAGTTAAACATTGCACAGTCCTCACGCAAAAAAAAAAAAAAAAAAAAAAAAAAAAAAAAAAAAAGCCCTGGTTGATTCATCTAATGGGAATTCCATTGTTCTATATTATTATGTTGGAAAGATATTAAAACCCCATGATTATAGGTTATTTCACTTCACACATCAAGGAACTTGTGTAATGTTTTACTACTTGAATTTAAGTGATTTGGACTTAGTTAAGATTTCTAAAGATTTGAAAGTGGAGTTGATCTATTTAAGCTTGCTAATGAATCAAAACCATTGTTTGTGTGATGCTATATTCTCATTTGATAACATGATTTAATATGTGTTTGTTTTGAAACCAAGATTGAGCAATTCATAGCGTTTGTGGGTATCACTTCTGGTAAACCCTCACGAGACTACAACTCGTCCACTAGGGACACCTAGGGGTTTAAAGGCTTGTTGCATACGCTAAATGCAATCGAGAGTGCCAGCGAAAGTGGCTTAGTTAATTTTGTTTTGATTTATTTTTTTTGATATTTTTGTTTTTAGTTTGCTAGGGACTAGCAAAGTTCAGGTTGGGAGGTGTGATAAGTCATGAAATATGACTTATTTACCTATGTTTTAGAGAGAATTTAATGGGATTATTATGCATGATACTTTGAATTACACATAAGTTATACAATTCTTTAATTTCATTGCATCGCATGAAATTTACCATTTATGTGAGTTATATTGATCCCATAGAGTGTTAACTTAGTTTGTTATATTTGTAGGTCTTAATGAAGCAAAAGAAGGTCAGCCCAATTCAATTGGAGTCCAAATAGAACAAGGAATCAAAGAAAAATCGCAGTCCAATTCGTACTAGGATTCCAGCTTGCATATATCTTCGTATTTGGGTTGTAACTTTCAACTCAAATATTGGATTGATGCGATTCAAGTTGGGCTGGAAAGCTGATTCAAAGGGCTACAATTTTGTGTCTAATGAGAATTTCCTAATTCGGACTTATAAGGGGTCAAACGTGGCGGTCAAGTAAAGCCTAAAAATCTGGGATTTTAAACCTACGAAAATTCTAGTTTTATTAGGATTTCTAGACCTATTTAAAGGTTCATTAGGTCAAATTTAAGAGCTCTCTTCTCTCTTAGTCTCTCTCAGTCTCTCTTTGCCTCTCTCCCCCAATGTTTTCTTTAGATTTTTGTTTAGTATTTTTCATGGAAGGCTAAAACCTTAGCTTAGACTAAGGGGGATTCCCCTTTGTAAAATACTATTTATTCTTTTAATGCCATGAATGTGTTTCAATGTTTATAATTTCTTCTATTGATTGTTCATACCTATTATATTATTTTTTTTATTTGAAACTTTTAGGGTTTGAACCGTTTCATAAGTTCAGTCAGGCTTTTCTTATAGTTATGTAAGAACCCTAGATTTATCAAATACAAAACCTTAATTGCATTAGATATTATTGTTTGCTGCGTTATTGCTTGAGAGTATATCGTCGTCTTATGATTTTTCTAGTGTAGTTATTGATTTCATGCTTTAATCAATGGACAATCTTTAGAAAAATTTATATTAGAATTATTTATAAAGTCTTTATTGCAAATCTTCCGATTGATGGTTTGGGATGAGAAACCATCAATTGAGTTATGACATGGTAAAATTGAATTTATAGTATTCTTATAAAGTGGATGAACCTAAAGTCTAAGCATTTTTACTCATTGCATTTTTCTTAATTTTAATTATTAGTTTTTTACAAACCTCAAAATTTTTTTTTTTTTTATCCTATTAAAAGTGTCTCTTGAATTCCAATCTCCCTGTGGTTCGACAACCCTCTTCACTACTATACTATCCATCCCTCATCAAAATTGACCCGACATCACCTGGAAATTACTACATCATGCACTCCCAATCAAAGTAGAGCTCAACCGTAGGGGAATGCACTGTGCTATGAATTGCTTAATGTGCAACAATGCCATTGAAACCCAAGAACACCTCTTCCTACACTATGATCTAGCTCGAGCAGTTTGGTTTGGAGCTGATATTCCAATTCTACACCTCACTCAAGCTGCCATCATAGTGGACTCCTGGGTTAAGGAAATTCTGTAGCAGCACAATGCATCTGATAATACCAATCCTATTCTCCAAAAGACTCTAACCTTGCTGTGGTGCATCTGGTTTCACAGAAACCAAATTATGTTTGAAGGGAAGCAACCCAAGCCAATGGAAATCATTCTAACCTTTACTTCTCTGTTGAACAGGTTTTTGCAAAATTATTCTAATAATGCAGGGACCACTGGTGGAGTAAGGCATACAACACAGGCTCCTAAATGGACTCCTGATACAAATTGGCAAGTTATCATCACTACTGCATGAGGTACATGAAAAAATCGCACCAGCCATGGGATGGCATATATGGGCAAGCTTAGAGATGGTCAGGTCATTTTTGTTGGCTGCAAAACCACACATGTACAAGACTTTAAACTGGCGAGACTCTTAGCTATCAGGGACTCTATTATCAAAGCTACTGAATTGGGACTTCAGAGGTTGATTGTTCTCACTGAAGATAGGGACATCGAGTAGATGTGGGGCAGTAACCACATCTCCAGATGGAAGCTCACCACTATATTCCAGGACATAAAGAACCTCCAATAGCAACATCAACTCAGGCTCTCTATAAAGGCAATACCACTGCCAGTTCTCAAAGACATCAAGTCGATGGCCTTCACCGCTTCTAGAACCTTTACTGATGTGTATCACACAAACTCAATGTTTACCCAATTTGGTGCCAGATGATGTGTTTTTGTTTTTATTATGTATCTTTGTTTCTTTGACAAAGTAAAAAAAAAAAAAAAAAAGAAGAAGACTGCCAGTGGAACGATTATCATTACCGGTATAACAAATGGTAAAAAAATGCATTAAAACCAAAAGAAACAAGCGAAACGTTTGAACTCTTCACAAAAGGAGCTTGTCATTTTAGCATAGGACGTTAATTTATTTGATAGAGCATCATCTTTTGGGAGGAGGGGCGTCTCTACATCAAAAACATCAATCTGATGATGAGGGGATGCAGCGGTAGCGGATTTCCCATTTAGTAGTTTCCAAATGTATTCAACACATTCCTCTATGAAGCTTGATTCTGCACTGTATTTGGTATGTGTAACCATGCATAGAAGAAAAAGAAACAACAAAAGTTAGTGAAAATGAATAAGATAACATGAGCTATGAATAAATGAAGGATTAATCACTTTTTTTTTTTTTCTTTTTGGTGAAAAGGAAATATGCATTAAAATAAAATAGGATTACAAGAGTCTAGGGTACAAAACACCCCGACTATCTGCCAATAATTGGCTTACAACAAAAGGAGGGGGAGAAACAAATTCTGAAATTACATCCGAAGAAAAGTTTCTTGCTTTGGACAAAAGATCTGCGCTAAAATTACGTTCGCGGTGTACATGTTGGAGGTGAGCCTCCTCAAAAGAATGCATCAGGCACTTGCAATCAAATATCAAAGCACTATATGGGTGAGCGTCTTGAGCTGCAACATTTTCAGCGGAAATAAGATCAATAACAATTTTTGCATCTATCTCAATGATAAGTTTGCAAATATGTAGGCTACGTGCAAGTTTAAGACCATCCCTAAGGCCCTAAAGTTCCGCTGCTAGTGAAGTAGTGAATCCAATTGAATGCGAAAAACCCATAATCCATCTACCCGTACTATCTCAAATTAGGCCTCCCGCACACACAAAACTTGGATTTCCTTGCGCTGAACCATCCGTGTTGAGTTTGAAAAAACCCAAAGGAGGAGGTGTCTAACCAAGAAGAAAGTTTGTCTTATTAGGCTTATCCCTCTATTGTGGTAATGAAAAATGAAGATCAATTGCTAGGGATTTCGCGCGGTGAAAAATTTGCTGATGATTGAACTCAAGCCCTTTGAATGCAACTTTGTTTCGAGTGGACCAAATTATCCAACACTTTATGGGGAAGATTTCCTTCCAAAGTAGGAGTTGAATTGAAGTTTGTAGCAAAGTGTGGGACCAGCATTTTACCCAATCTTTGACAATTGAGGAAGAAAAAAATTAGGTTGCTGAGTCCATTCCAAATGTGAGCCACAACGGTCTAACGCAGGGGCAATCCCGAAGAATGTGCAGGGTTGATTTAGGCGCAGTTTTACAAAGAGTGCAGTTGTCATCCTGAGTAATCTTTCATCTGAAGAGGAGGGTCTTAGTTGGGAGCCTCTCATGACAAGCTAACCAAAGGAATGAAGATATACGAGGAAGAGTGTTAAGTTTTCAAATCCAGTCCCAATTACCAGTATAGGACTTGGAGTTGCCCAGATCCAAAGCAATTTTGTAGGCCGAAGTCGAAGTGAATTGCCCGTTACGAGATGGATGCCAGAATATACAGTCCTCCTGGTTAGGGATTAAAGGGCGGGGTATAGCTTGAATAATTTGGAGTAAAGAAGATGGAAGAGAGCAGGAAATGTTTTCCAAACACCAGTTATTGTTAGCGACCCAAAGGTCACACAGCTTGAGGGATTCCTCATGAAGGTTAAGAGGTCTTGAGATTTTTTCCCTCAAAGTCCCCAAGCCGAGCTAGTTATCATGCCAGAAATTAATGGAGTGGCCATTTCTGATTAGCCACCCTTTTCCTTTGTCACAAACCATGTTGGCCATGCAAAGACTCCTGAAAGTGATGGATTTCCGTTGAGGAATGGATCTAGTGTAGTTGTATTTACATCTGAATATGTCTGTCCAAACTTCTTTGGAACCCAAGCGGAGAGTCCAAGTTCTTTTTACAAGAAGCGCAATATTTCGACATTTACTCTTTTTAGTGCCCAATCCACCCTCTTCTTTTGGGCGAGAGATGGTGTCCCAATTGAGTAGATGAATTTTCTTTTGACTCACAGTGTCACTCCAAAGGAAATTTCGATTAATTTGATCCATTTCCTTCGAAATATGACTGGGAAGCATACAACATTGCATGACGTGCGTAGGTATTGCAGTAGTGACTGCATTGATGAGAGTGCATCGGCCAGCCAAGGAAAGAGTCTGTGCTTTCCAGCCGGCAAGCTTGTCACGGATTTTTTCAATGAGGAAGTCATATGCATGCTTGTTTCTACCATCAACAAGGATAGGGACCCCCAAGTACTTACCAAATTCCTTAGAGATTTTAAAACCCAACTCGCTTTCCAAGATAGGGCTGTGAATGGGATTTGAGTGAGGAGAAACAAAAATACTATGTTTAGCAAGATTGACCTTTTGCCCCGAAAGCTTGCAAAATTCTCCCAAGACTTTATTAATTTAGATTCGTTATACCTGATTTTCAAGAAATGATACTCCACTCCAGAATAATCAAACTATTTGACACTTTGTGTCTTTGCCACCTTTCCCACCCCCACATAATCAAATTAACTGACACAACATCTCAAAATAATTCAAAAAAAGTGGTTGAATGTTATTTATTTTGATCATTTTAGGGGTAGAATGTCATTTCTTATAAATCGGATATAACGGGTCTAATTTCGCTATACCTCGAAAGTGTCAATATAATTTACTAAAAATAAAATTAATGTCATGCCAAAAACTTTTTCAGATATAAACTATTTAAATTATAACACACAAAAATATATAAAATATTTAAACAAACTTCAGAGTTAAAAATATTTTTAAAATGGTAATAAACAAACTACTTCAAAGTAACAACAAAAGAGATAAAATAAAAGCATATCAAACAACAATTCATGTGTTAAAAACAAAACAAAAGGATATCAATACAACAATTAAAAATAATAAACAATTCAAGTGATAACAAAAGGATATCCAAAACGATATCAAGATTCTAATGGATTTTAACAGAACAGACATATTGATATTGTTGTAATACTTGCTGGTGTAATTTTAATGTTTGTAGTTAAGGGATTGATTTAGAAGCAATCTCAAACTTAAAGGATGTAAGATTTGAGAGTGAATAAGAGAAAACATAAGCACATAGACATGAACGTCGTTAGGCATGACAACTAACAACGGGAACTTACATCCATAGAGGAAAGCTTTATGGTGTGTTTAGATGAAGAATTTGTTAAATACAAAGAATTTTGCAAATGATGGGATTTACATTCCCATCATTTATAAATTTCTTTGTTTGGTTGTAATTTGAATAGAAATTTAAAATGACAGGAATTGTAAATTTTAAAGTTTGGATATAAAATAGAATTTGTAAAATCCTTTTCTATACAACATGTTAGCTAAATCAATTATAAAAAATTCTATTAAATAAGTAGTTTCCACGGAATATTCTAATTTCAAGTATATTATTTTTTCTTTCATTAATACTAATTCATTTTATTGAAGCTTGTCTTTACTCAAGGTTGAAACAAAAAAACAAATTAATTGGTAAAATGTGCAATAAGAAGAAAACACCAAACATGAATAAGAGACAATAAAACAAATTTATTCCAATGGTATTATTTTTTTATAATAATAATAGCATGTCTTCTTGTAAAGTTTAAAAATATTGCGTACATAAAATAAAAAACTAAAATTAAAACTGCAAAATTATTTTAAGAGCAACATCAAAATTAAACCAACTCTATGCTCCTTCTGAAATAAACATCAACACAATCCTTTTCTTCCTTGCAGCTAGAACTTTCTTCAACATTTGAAATTGTTTTTCATTCTCAATAAACCAAGAACAAGCTTTAAGTTCTTCATCTTCACTAAGATCTGGTATCACAGTTATCTCATCATATACCTTTTCTGCATCGGGCTTTTGTGTACTAGTACGAATGAATTCCTGGAATGATGAAGCCATTTTAGCCATAGAATCAGCAAGAACATCCTTACTCACCATTCTTTTCTTTGCATGAGAAACCAAAGAAGAAGTTGATTTTTTGTCAAAACCATTCTTTTCTTTGCACTGCTGCTATCTTCAAGGGCTCTATTGTCTGTATTGCCTCAGTTGTTTTTTTGTCAAAACCTAGAGGTAAGTGTTCATAACTCTATATATATATATATATATGACCATAGGCGGGTGTTTTCTTCTTTTTCTTCAAAGCACAAGGTGAAATAATCACACAAAGGATGTTGACAAATTTTTGCATGACCAAACGTAAATGTATCTTGGACACAACAATTACCACTCTCTTTGACACTATTTTTGTCACATAAAATTTGCCAACATCTAAAACCTAACATATGGAATATTAAATGTTTAGTAATTCACTCTGTCTTCTTCTAATGTACTTAAAATGGCTTTGCTATTTCCTCTGTTTGTTAATAAATGGTGGAATCAAATCTATTGTAGGGTTGCTATGGCGGATTATTGATGGATTTCACTTAAGTGTCACTTTAAAGGGTTGGTGCTTGAGGAAAGCCATCAACTTATGACCTCATGGGCAGCCATCATGACCTTTGGACTCTCTCCCCTAGTAACAATCTTAGTTGGTCAATTATGTTTCTGCTTAGTTTTAGAGGAAAAAAAAAACTATTACCTTACTTCTGAATCCTCAATAGAAATTTGAATATCATATGGCTGAGGTACTATATAGAGACATGTATAACAGTACAAGACATTACAGTATGCTCAATCTTGCCAAGGCATTACAGGCACCTGTAAATGCCAGCTGCTTAAACCAACTTTGCATATTTTATATTGAGCTCAAAATAAGCACCAAAATCCTCCCTATACTCAGCAACTATCAGGATCCCTTTTGAAAACAAACTTAATTGTTGACACAGCAAGACTAGTTCTACCAGAAAAACTTCAACAGGCACTACGCACCATGAATTCTAGTGCAGAACAGGAAACAACATATAATAGATATGAAATTCCATTAAGCATAAAAATCCCCAAATTAGATTATGAGATTGCTCTTACCTGGAAAATTTGAATATGGTTGAGAACACTGAACAAAGAGAGATTGTGACAGATCTGAATATAAAGTATGGAAAAAATTAGTGGGGAAAGAGAAACAATACAATCTGCACAATACCCAGATTTTAAGAGAGAAAGAGTGAGAAATAGAGGGGTATGCATATGAGAGAAACACAAAAAGAAGAGAGAGAAAGAAAAATCTTACCTAGAATCTGAAGACGGAGAATAGATTAAGCCAAATCTGATACGAAGAGAAGAAAAAAATGGAGAAAAATGAGTGAGAAAGACTGAATCATTGTGTGATAAGAAGAGAAGAAAAAATAAAAAGGAGAGGGATAAATAGTGAAACGTGAAAAAAGTCTCGCGCCACCGAGAATTTCAGAATCCTGCGCATGGTGATTTCTGAAATAACGTGTGTTTTGAGGGGATTTTGAGCCGGAATTTTTGGGATACAAATTCCAACAATAAATCCCACTGGAATTGAGAATTTTCCCTTTTTGTGCTTCCAAACCCAGTAATTGAGAAATCTCTCACCCCAAATTTTGGCTCCTCCCCAAATTCCGGCTCCAAATCTCTCACCCAAACACACCATTAGAGTGATCATATATTTACTATCTTGAATTGAATTGTGTATAATAATAAATCAATTAAAAGATAGATATAGTGGACTAAATCATAATCTAATTATAGGGTAACTTTATTTGTATTATAAGTAATGTTACTACAGGTAAAATTATGATTACTTTGAACAAGAATTGATAACCCAATCATATTGTTCAATCCAAATAAAATTGATATATTGTAATACTTCGTTTTTTTATATAAAAAAATATACAAAATCAAGTGTATTATTGGGTTTGTGAGTCACGGGTTCACCTTTAATTTTTAATTTTGACCATTTATTTATTTATTATATCTTTGCTCTTAATAGAATCTTATAAATTTTCTCAACTTTCTCAAACAATTCTGTCATTTCCTCTTTGATCTCTTCTTGAACTTTTTGGAAAATATTATCTTCAACCTTCAATTCATCAACTTGCTATAAGCTGATGAGATAAAAGGGGGAAAGAGTAAAATAAACTAGAGCCGAGCTATGAGGGTCTTAATTGGACAAAAATTTTCTTCAACCTATTATATGACAATTCAAATGAGTATTCATGCATGTATACTTTAATCTCATGTCCTATTTAATGATCATATAACTTGTTCAAAAGATTTAAGATCCGTGGATAGTCTTATAAATTAACCGCAACCTAATAGTTTGAAGGAAAAAAAAAAAAACTTGTCCGTCTTATTTTTAGTGAAATCATCTCTTCACCACAAGATTTTGAAAATGCCACAGATAGTTCCTAAATAATTTGAAAATTATTATAATTTCATCAACAGTAATCAAATTTGCAACTTTTTCACAAATTTCTCACCAATCAAAAGTTTTTGGTCATTAACACCCCAACCAATCACGAGAGGTATGTCATTAGTGTTATTATACCATATCTAGTTCGGACTTCGGAAGCCTCTTGGATTTTCTAATTTGATGGATTCCATAAAAAAAGGGTTATACATCTTGATTTATTTTATTATTTTTTTTTTTTAATTTGAGAAAACCGACTTAGTCAGTACTCCGTTTCCTTCAATGATTAGGAAACCCTAATATATAAAAACACCTTAACCAGGACTCTACTACTTTATATAATTATTAACGCAAATTCTTGCCGAAACTGAAAAATCTCTAACCCTCTCAGCGTCACCGCTTCATGGGTATCCCTTCTTCAACTATAACCATAGTTGTAGGGCAAGAAGGAGAAGAAGAAAACATGTTGGAATTGAAGGTTCCCGATGAAGAGTTCGTGGGTCAGAACGTTGAGCCAAATAGGTCTTGTCACGAGCGAGAAAAATCTGCATCTCTGATGGAGAAAGAGACCATGGAATTCAAGAAAGAAAGGTTGGTGAGAGAGAAGAGTTTCAAGAAGGCTGAGACAATCCCATATAGTGGATTGTCTAAGCTAGAAAGTTTGTTGAGAGAAAAGGCATTGAAGAAGCCTATGTTGAAGTCGGTGGATGAAAAATCCAAGAAAAAAAGGCTTAATATGGGAGAAAAGTTGATGGGTTCCTCAATGAAAGCGGCAAGGAAGAGCGAAAGCTCTTCCAGCGAAGTAGAAGAGGTTTTTGAATCAAAGTATAGGATGATTAACCGTTTCAACCGAAAGAGAAGATACAGAAGAGAAAGGAGGGTTTTTCAATCAATGAAAAGGAGAAACCGTGGCAACCGGAATACAAGATATGTATATGAAAGTGAAACTGAAAGTGATAGTGATGAAGAACCAGGGTTGAAATTCTCGAATAGGCCAAACAGAGAGCAACCTCTTGACTTGCCTGAAATATTCAAGGAACTCATCCAATTCGTTGAGGGTACGGACACTAAACTTGTGATGCAAAAGCAACTGTCCCTCAGAGATGTAAGCCTGAACTACAACAGAGCCTTTTTGATCCCGGCTAGCCAAATTGAGGAGTCATTCTTAATGAAGGATGAGGAGGAGGTATTGAACATTGGAGATTCGATAGAGTCGGTGTTGTTCGAGCCAATTATATCTGTGAGTCATGAAACTTTGAGGAAGAAAGCAAGGACAAGTAGTTATGTATTGAGCATGGACTGGAACAAGGTTGTGATTGACAATGAACTGAGAGTGGGTGATGGATTGCAACTATGGTCCTTCCGGATCCTGGAGAAGCTGGGTTTTTTGTTTGTTAAGGTACCAAGATTAGAAGTGGAAGATGATCAGGGAATTTATTAAGTTGTCTGATAATATGTGAGAAAAAAGAGTATCAGTTTGTTGTATTTCGAAAATACTGAGTAATTACTCTAAAGATGATGAGGTCGAACCAGAAAAAGACGGAGATAATGACGGCAATTAAAGGATCAGCGTTTTTATCAAATTGGAGATAATGACGGCAATTAAAGGATCAGCGTTTTTATCAAATTATGAGGATTGTAAATTTCTTTTTTTTTTTTTTTACTTTTTATTTTGGCTTCCCAGATCGTAGATGCTATTTAATTATCTCACTCTAATTCATGGAAATAAGTCCAACGAATTGTAGGAATTCTCCTTTGTTTACGTTATAGATTCTTATAATTCGATTTTTTAAGGAGAATAGCGTTGACGATCAATGAATGTTTCACTTTCATAGTTTTATTTTAGTTTGATTGTTTTTTTAACTGCAGAATTTAAGTAGATATCATATATCTTTCAGTCTCTTAACTAAGAAGAATAACTGCTCCCACTCACAACTAAGAAGAATTAATAAGAGTTTGATAGCAAAAAAGAATTCTCATTCATTCAAGCATGTATGCATGGAGCTCTCTTAATATACAAGAGCAAAGATACGACAATTAATTAATTAATTAATATTTATTTTTAAGTATAGTTTATATGATTTATGTTTATTTTAAATTTTAAAACATCTCATTCATTTCTTCAGTTCACCCTCTCCTTTCTAAGCGACCGATCCAACTGTTCATCGGCATCTTCATTGAGGTCATCGAGCTCTATGTGAAGCTTCCTTCATGATGCTCTTTAGTCTTTCTTCAAGAACTCATCGTTGTTGTTGTCGTCATCGCCGGTCATTGAAAATGTGGGGACTGTTGATCAGTCTCCGATCTAAGGCAAGCTACAACACAGAGGGAGATCGAGTTCTCACCCTTGTTCTTGAAATCGATTAAATTGATGTAAACATAAACGACATTATTTATTGGAAATCAAAAAAGAGATTTTTATATTATCGAATGACGACATAAATGTACAAGATCCTTTTGGTGGGTCCTTGCGTTCATGTAACAATGGAAAGGGTTTAACTCACATGAAACCCTCACCATGAGCCAAGAAAAACAAGTGAAAAAGAAAGTGTGCCAGTGTGCGTTAGGGTTTTGGAACAAGTTTATGCATTAGCCATGGGACTAATGAATAAACTTTTACCGAAACAAATTAGGTAAAGCATGAGCCAACAATCTTGACAATAGGTTATCAAAAGCTTTAATGAAAGGCATACAATATCTAGTAAAGCACAATAACAACTCATAATTAAAGCTTTAATCTAAATAATCACAATAACAACTCATAATCAATGCTTTAATCTAAATAAGCACAAAAATTTGTAATTAAAGCTTAGAGGAGAGAAACACACACGTACACTTGATAAAAAGCTCTAAAAGAGTTAGTAAAGCAAAGCTTTACCTATATAAAAACGGGGTTGTTCTTGGAAGTGTTTATGGAATTTTCTAGAGGAATGGAGAGATTTTAGCCAAGCTGATTTTAGCCATCCGGGCCCACTTTCTTTTTTCCTCCCAAATCAGGAGGAAAGCGGGAAAGGAAGAGATTTTGCAATTTTGGTGGGACCCACAACTGGTTTTTCACCCATTTTACTTCCTCTCTCCCCTTACTTTTCCCAAGAGTCTTAGGAATATCTATAATCTATAATCTATATATATATATATATATATTAAAGCAGAAGACGTTGTCATCTATCTGCCATTTGGCATGTATGGCAACGTCTTCTGCATGACACGTGGTAGCTTAGTTGGATAAATGCTGCCACGTATTTGCCATTTATCTATAATAAATGAAAAAAAAAAAAAAAAAGTAATGCCCTTAAATGTGCAATATTAAATGTGAACTATTAATTCCACTAATTTCCTATATTCATACTTCAAAAATTATGTGGTTTCACCAAGGGAAAAAATAAAATAAAATAACTTATAAATAATGAAGCTTTAATAGTGTATATTATTGCTCCTTAATTGTCACGAGTTAATATGTGTCAATATCTATCTATATAATATATATGACAATTAATTATTTGAAACATAAAAAATGTCCCTTCAAATTTCTTCTTCATATATATATATATATATATATATATATTAATTTTGAATTTTGAATTTGCAAATCAGTTTTCCAAATCATTCATATTCCATGACTTTGAAATTGCCAAAAATGTCAAATGACCTTATATATTTTTTTTAACCCATTTATTTTAATCCTTAAACAAAATAGTTATAATATGTTGTTTCAAATATGCATTTAAATTACAACTTGGACATTTGGCTCAGTGGTCATTTTTCTCCCCAAAAAGTCTCACCCTTCTGTGAGGGTGTGAGTTCAATTCCCGAGATCCACAAATCGTTTAGAATATAATTTTACGACGTATGTATATTTTACATTCAAAATATTTTTGCTTGGTTAAGTTGTAATCCTTTATTTTATGCAACCAAAAATGCCTTTTTTTTTTTTTTTTACAATTTCTGATACTATCTAATTGCATATAAAATTTAGTTTGACTTGATCTTTTTATTTTTATACAATTGGATATGCTAAATTGCGTGGTAAGTATATGTTTAATATATATTTTGGGGGGAAGTGTTAAGCATAAATTATATTTCATCACTCATATTGGAATTGATGAGGCAACATTCAAATTATCTTAGATTTAGGACATCAATGAACTATCATTTAGAGATAACCAAAAAAGGCAATTGTAAATTTGTTTTAGGGGCAGAGGAATAACATCTTAACATTTTTGTTCTCTGTGTTAAATTTTCCTAAGATATGTATTAGACTTAAGATGACATTGTCATTTTTATTTTCGTCGACCAATTTGTTATAGGATAGACTTCTAAGGTCACAAATATTGTTTCTAGATCTGTGATTATTAATAAGCAAGAAATTACCCAAAAAAAAAAGAGAAACAAAAAAAGTCAAAAAATGTATAGATGGGATAAATATGTGACAAATTGAAATAAGGAACCTCTGAATATTTGGAATCCCTGTATGTAACAATTAAGGTTAACCAAAGTGATTAAAATTCATAAAAGATGTGAAGTGAGTTTTTTTTTTTCTTTTTCTAAGTGAATGTAACCCCGAGATATAAACCCCCATTGAAAGGAATTGATGCAACTAGGCTAAAAAGTTATTGGTAGTTATCTTTATAGCCTTAGTTTAATACATTTGATGAAATATAAGAAAAATCATTTCTATTTTTAAGCGCAAAAAAAAAAAATTATTTACATTTTCTATTATACGCTTTTCTTTTCTTTCTTATTTTTTTTCCTTTTCATTATTGTTATTATTTCTTCCCTCTTCTTGGTTAAGTTGCTTTGTTAGGAATATATTTATAGAAAAACAATAAAAAAGAGCTGCGCATTGCGTGGGTTATAGTCTAGTATAAATTAAAAGGCGAAGCTGAGAGAAAGTTTTTAGGCCTTCCTTAAGCTTGCCACGTCAGATTTATTGCTCACATACTATTCCACCTCACACATCTATAATCCAGTACCATTACTGCCGGCTCCATTAACTATTTGAATTCTTCAGTTATATTCATGCGTCTCAATGCATTGTAATGCGTGATATATGTGCCAATAAATGCTACCTAATAAAAGCTAATCTATAACGTTATATATGTGCCTTTTCAACTTAATGCATTGTAATGGGTGATTTTAAATTACAAACCACACGAATCAATGAAAGGTGCATTGGTGTATATAAGGATTGTTTTTATATGGCTGTTTATGATTCGATTTGTTTTCCTTCCATAATTCTTAGTACATTATAATTAATAATTATACTTTATTGCATTCTTAAATTATTCCTAAAAATCCTCTCATATACATCTTTACGTCTAGATTTTGGTTTGTGACTTAACTCACCATTTCAAAACATTAGTGTCGTTTCATTTGCCTCAATTACTTTGTTTGTCTCAAAACAATAATTGACTTTTTGTTTGCCTCATAGATTTCGTTAGATTGAAGAGTTTCAATTTTGAAAACGTTTAGGCTTCTTGACTTCTCCACTCATTGTCTTCTCAACTCCTCCATTTAAATTCCCCATTTATTATTGGTTTTCGTTTTATATAGCACCACCATGAACATATCTGGAAATTAGCTTTCTCTAATTCTCTCATAGTCTCGCTCTCTCTTGCTCACATTGGAATTTCAATAAGCATATAACTAAAAATCTATTGAAACTTGAAAGCTAATACTTATTTGACGAGCTGATTGGTTTTTTTTTTTCCCCTATTAGTGTGTGAAGGTGTGGCAGTGAGCCGTTGATGAATTCGCAACAATCAAATATTTGAGGCTTGCAATCAAGAAGAAAGTGAACACATGGGGCAGTCCAAGATGGGTCATGGTCAAGTTTCATGGTAGTTTTTCTCTATTTTTTATTTTTTATTTTTTTTTAAGTAAGTTTTTCTCTATACATAACAAAAGATGATATATATGTGATGAGAGAGTATTTTCATCACATGCAACATGACTAGCTAAAAACAAAAATTAGATGGAGGAAAATTCTAATATTAAAATGTTTTGTTTGGTTGTTTCATGATATATATATATATTTTAAATGTATTCTCCTAATCTGTGTTTTTTATTTCCAGTGAAAGAAGTTGATTTTCTTCTCCAATCCTTACACATAACCAAAAAAAAAAGAAAAAAATAAAAATAAAAATTAAAAGAAGGAGAGACAATATCTTCCACCTCATATGTATATGTATTATAGATATATACCCAAAGCAAGTCAAGCTCTAGAATGACAATGACGAAAAGAAGGGTTTTATTGAGCATGCATAGGTTTTTGATTACTTATGATATTGGAATTTAGAATTTGATTGAGATTTTGTTCTTTGTGGAATTAAATTTTTTTTTTTTTCCTATTTGCTGGACCTATATGTGAAATTGACTTATCATTTTGGAATTAATACTGAATTTTGTAGAGTAGAATTGGAGGAGATCTTCATTCATATTTTGTGTTCGGTTCCTTTTAATCCTAATGGATATTCAAAATCAAATTTAATTGTATATTCCGCAATAAGAGGAAGACTAAGAAATTTGATTTTTTAACTAAACTCTAGCTTCGAAGAATCAAAGTTGGGTTGGGTTACTCAATGAAATGTTATGCTTGGGTATGACTAGGAGTTGGTGTACATTGGAATACTATGTTAAATGATGTGATGTAACACAATCACGGTTCGCGGATTTCTCTTATTGGTATTGAGTGCATACATTATATATATATTGCACAAATTCTTATATTTTTATGATGTGATTTACCTATTAAGTATGAAGCGCATACATTATATTTATTTGAGATTGCCAAAACAAGTTCACCTTCGATGCTTACTAATTCCATCGAGGGTGAATGTGGTGTTGGTGGTTGGTGGTGACCTGACACACGCAACGAGACCCCACTTGGCCTTGCGTTGATTTAGTTTTCATTCATAGAAAGAGTATTGTGTCACCTTGACCTTAAACATGTACAACCTTATTTAAATGGAATTATGGTGGTACCCATACAACTTTAGATATACTCTATCATTCATATGATTTCTTTTTGTATTTTACTATAAAAATTTGGAATTTGTGACAATTCATTCTTGGGGCCATGTATTATCTCATTCATTGAAAGTGCTTGATTGTTAAAACAAATTGAAGTTAGTAGAGAATGAAATAGTTTTGCTTAGCCTTACTATTATTGCATGATTTTCATAAGTTATAACAAAAATTTTATAATTTCTCTTCAAAGATGAATAATAATACAAAAGCACCCGTGCATTGCATATAATTACATGCAATCAAGAATATTAAAAAGAATTGTGCATTTAACTTAGTGTAAATAATTAAATATTTGTCAATTCACTCAAACAATGTAATTTTAACAATTTGGATTTAATGTGACAATTCAAAATGTTAATAAAATTGAATTAATTTTGTTCCCCAAGTTTTGTAACACAATAAGTTTTACTTTCTTACCATGTCTCCTACTCTTAATTATTCTCATATGCTCTCTTTCTCACCTCGCCTCTTCCTCATGAGGTTTTCTCTGTTACAAACTAATGCTAATTGATTTTAGATAAATGTAAATTGATTGCCATATTAATCAAGCCACCTCTCCACTATATCACTTGCCATGTTAATCATGCCACCCTATCAAGTCTCCACTATATCACGTTTCTTTTTGGGAGATAAATGCTAAATTAGTGATTAGACCACTACTCCAACCCATTTTGTCTCCTTCATTTAAACCTTATCTTCTCTTGCTCAACATTTAAAGATATGGATATGAATCGGTTTTGTAACAGTCCCAATTCTTCAAACGTTTCCAACCAAGGGGCACACTCACTGCTGCACAACTTTATCCTTCATCACTATATAAATCACTTCCAACCAATCCTCCCTAATTCCCACTCCTCATGATGCTATGCATGCTGATCATGATACATAGCTAGGAGCTTGCTTGCTTTGTTCCCGCAACTAGAGTCGATTTTTTAGAGGAATATCGATCTTGAATCAAGCTAAATGTAAGTGATGAATTGAAAGTCTTACATCTGAATTTCTTACTGCCATCTTATGAGTTTTTTGATAAAATTCCTAAAGATATGTTCTCACTTGCTTTGATATGTTTTATTCAGGATTGGTTCTTAAATTCATAGTAAAGCTTTTTTATTTTGACTCCCCTTAACACCTATGTCTATACATTTTTTGGTTTGGAGGGATCCTCCCTTTTTTATTGCAATACTCTTTAGGTTGTTCATAGTGAAAAAATATAAGTTTTCATTTAATATTGTTTCAGTATTCCCTATAAGTTAGTGCTTATGGTTGCTGACATCTTACCTGTTTGATTAGATGTCTTATAGACATGGGGTTTATAAAAGAGATTTCATCAACCCAGGTTCCCAATCCTGAAAATTTTGATTAGTACTTTTTTGTGTGTGAGTTAATAGAAATTAATGGGTTTGTTTTGTTTATGACGTTAGATGTTCTTTATGTGGATTTCAAGCTTGATGAGAGCTAGACGCAGAGTAACATCTCCTTTCGTGCTGGCAATGGTTTCCACAAGCTAAAGATAATTTCTCTGTTGTCTTTTTCACACAATTGCTTATTCAAGTTCCTCTAAAAATTTTGGGTTTATACTATATGCATGATCTAATTTATTTTAAGAATTATTTGATGCTTAGGTGGTTTTGATTATTATTATTATTTTGGATTCTTTGGGATATGTTTGTATTAATAGATTTAGTGCATCATCTAAAGAAATGAAACTATAGTGGTAGCAGTTTTTATGAGTATATTTCCTCCAATTTGGTATCAAACCTCTTTCACAGGTACCTTCTTTGTCTCTTTCTATCTCTCTTTGAGATGACTACAAGGAATTTCCTAAATTATGATTAAAAAATTGATTTTTTAGTTTATTTTATTTGGTTTCTCAATCCTATGAAAATCATTTTTTTTTTCTTTTTCTTTGGGTTCTCAATTCCTCTCATAGTGTTTGAATAAATGCTTGAACCAAAGTTTCCAATATTTGTTATTAGGAACTTCGGGAATGATCTACCTAAAATAAAATCTTATAAGGGATTGAAGTTGTTGTGATTTGTGAATGGCCATATGCGAGACAAGACATGCATAAATTCATATTTTGAGATTTTTATCCTTTAGTGCAGAAGTGAATATACTTGAAAGTTACAACTACAGATCGGTCAATGCAAGAGCATCAATACACAAATAGTAGGAGTCGTCTAAACATTTGAAAGGAACTTTAACTTGGTTGTTCACTAAAAATAATCTCTTTGTTGTGAATATTCAAGATGTTGCTGTAATTAAGAACTCTATCTTACCCTTTAACGTTAAATTAAGAGTTGTTTGTGGCTACGGTGGTTTAGATGAAAATTTGTGAGATGCATTATATAGTCACTCCCTTTCCCGTTTCTTTATGCTATTGTTCTATATCTCCATGGGCATCATCATGGTAATATTTTTATTTTTTAAAAAAATTCTTCCCTTGAACCTAAAAAACAAGTGAGGTTTGTTTCAAAGAAAAAAATAAAAAAGGTACAAGCATATGTTTTTTAGGTTCAAGAAAAAAAATTCTTCCATTTAAATTATATATGCAACTGCACTGTGTGGAAATCGTTACAAGCATATGTTCTTCATCTTAATTCTATTTTTAATTTCAAGAAAAAAGGGTCGCAGCTCTCCAGCATTGTGGTATTTAACTACGAATGAGCTGGATTCTCTATCAACGTAAATACGTATTTCCTTCTATAATCAACATTTGATGTTAGAGTGACTTTTAGCTTATGCAGCATAATAAATCTCTTAAAGCTATTCACTTATATTGTATTTGTTATGGATGTCTACTACATCTATAATTGAAGATACATGAGAGGAAGGCTAATATTGGAGAAGGCGAATGCAGCTATTAATAACACAACTTATGCTAAAGCAAATGCTCAACTTATTGCAGGCTTTTGATGCTTACTGATTTACTATTGATGTAAATAATTAAGATTACAATTCTATAGAAATTAAGTTTATTTGTTTAAGTTTGTGACAAAATTAACTACATTATACATTTATACAAATTTTTCCGTGCATCGCACGGGTTTGCGACTAGTTTTAGTTAAATTCAAAGACTTAGGGTCTGTTTGTTTGGATTGAAAAGAGTAAGTAAAAGATGAGAGAATAAAAAAGTAGAGAGAAAATAAGAGTTTTCTATTGTTTGGTTGGAGAGAAAATATATAGGGAGAAAAAAAGGAGAGAAGAGTGGTGTGGCCCAAGAATTTCTCTCCGGGGGCACGTGTGAACTGCTCTTGATGATCTACCAACTTAGGCTATTTGTATTTCCAATTAATGTGGCCTACGACTGATTCTCATATGGGTTGCTATGCCATCCTGCTCCATTATTTATTGGCTTGGGTTAGGAGCCCGCTCTACTAGGTCTTTTGGGTTGAGGGTCCTTCCATTTCGGGCCCAAAAAATGGGCATGTACAACTTGATATACTAAAATTATTATATATTAATTAGTTAAAAAAGTTGAAAACTAAAATTTTACAAAAGAAAATTACATTTCTTTATATTCATACCATACACAACTTTCATGGCAGCATAACTATTTTTCAACTTATGATAAATATTGTTCAGTATTACACAAAACATTACTAAAGTCGCATATCCTCTTTGGAGATAGCTACTTTCAATTAACTCTTTGGACCAAAGACTACCAGTGGAACGATTATCATTAATTACCGGTATAACAAATGGTAAAAAAATGCATAAAAACCAAAAGAAACAAGCGAAACGTTTGAACTCTTCACAAAAGGAGGTTGTCATTTTAGCATAGGATGTTAATTTATCTGATAGAGCATCATCTTTTGGGAGGAGGGGCGTCTCTGCATCAAAAACATCAATCTGATGATAAAGGGATGCAGCGGTAGCAGATTTCCCATTTAGTAGTTTCCAAATGTGTTCAACACATTCCTCTATGAAGCTTGATTCTGCACTGCAGTTGGTATGTGTAACCATGCATAGAAGAAAAAGAAACAACAAAAGTTAGTGAAAATGAATAAGATAACACGAGCTATGAATAAATGAAGGGTTAATCTGATACGATCATACAGGGTTCTTGTAATACATACAAGGGTAGCCCATTATTCTTATTGTGTACATGATGCAGAGAACCAAGAACATGAAAATGTATTTGTTTTATTTACATTGATTTGGTTGTTACTTGTTAGTGTTTACCTAGTCTTTTGTATTCAGTTATAGTGTTCTACTTTATGTGCATGTTATTTGCAAAGTGGGTCCTAGGTTTGTTTTAGTTGGTTTATGAGTCCTATTATTTTGGTAGTGGAAGTTGTAGAACTTTGTATAAAGCCAACATTTGGCTTTCAAAATAATTATCTAATTAATCATAAAAATATTTGTAGTCTTTAAAACTATTGGGAGATTGGGTTTCCTCGAAAAACCTATATCTAGAGGTCAAGATTTCCTCAGTTAAATCCATCTAAGATTTAGATTTCCTCAATTAAATCCATATATTTTCTTTTAATTCCTGGTTTTGCACCAATTCTATTTTCCTTCTTTATCCAAAAATTGTGAACGTATCATAATCACATTAACATCCTTCAGATATTATTGAATTAGATTTGTTATACCTGATTTTCAAGAAATGATACTCCACTCCAGAATAATTAAACTATTTGACACTTTGTGTCTTTGCCACCTTTCCTATCCCAACATAATCAAATTAATTGACACAACGTCTCAAAATAATTCAAAAAAGTGGTTAAGTGTCATTTATTTTGATCATTTTAGAGGTGGAATGTTGTTTCTTAAAAATCGGATATAACGGATCAAATTTTGCTATATCTCGAAAGTGTCAGTATAATTTACCAAAAACTTTTTCAGATATAAACTATTTAAATTATCACACAAAATAAAAGATATAAACATACTTCAAAGTTCAAAGTAACAGCAAAAGAGATTAAAGAAAATCATATCAAACAACAATTCATGTGTTAAAAAAACAAAAAAACAAAAGCATAACAATACAAAAATTAAAAATAATAACCAGTTCAAATCTTAAAACATAAAAACATAAATTCAATAATATAACACTAAAATACACCAACAATTCAAACTTTAAATATTAAAGAATATATATTTGTTTTATATATAATAATAATAATAATAAAATAAAATAAAAAAACACTATAAAATACTTTTTTTATACATATAACCGGGGAAATAGTTAACCCTCGCCCCCCAACCCCATTTGCTATGCAAGTGTTAGGTACGTGTGAGGTGGGTTTAAATTACCATCTCTAATTATTTAGCCACCTAACATGTGACTTGAAATTTCATTAAAAAAAAAAAAAAAAAAAAACCACACACATACTAGACCTCAAAGTGTTATGTCAAGATGACCACACATATACTAAAGTGACACGAAAAATTTCGAGGATCATATAGGAAAGCATTCTGAATTTTCTAAGGACCAAAAATATGGTAAAACCTATTAAAAAATTGGCATTCCTATTTAAAACTTGGGAGTAAATAACTAACCTTTCACAAATTCTGAAAACCTCATATTTTCATTTTGAATTCCTATATAATTAGCACAGCACAGGGAATTTAACTCCCATGGATATATTTTCAAGTGCAACTATAAATGAAAAGAGAAAGCAAATTATTGAAATGGTTTCAAGTCTGAGCCCGCCGAGCTTGCAGCGGTAGTCAAAGCAGCCCTCCATCTCTTGACCTTGTCTTCAGGGCCATTGGAAGGCAATTCCGCAAAACTCCCCTCCTGTTCTTGCATATTCGATGGAGACACTGATGAAGTAAACAACAGGTAGCTTATGCAAACTACCAAAGGAGCAAATGACGGTAGCTGAGCGTGGGTTGTAAGTGCAAGTTCTAGAGTGTTCTAGAAGCTTCACTTACACACCCACGTGCACTCCGCATGATGTGGAATCGGGCCAGAGTCATGCAGAACTCATGGACTCAACGCGTGAAGTGGGTTTAGTTAAAGAAGCCCACTTGCTTTCCTTATAGTTTGGGTTTTAGTCAAAAAAGCCCACATGCTCCTTATAGTTTGGGCTATAGTTAGTTAGAGATAACTATCTAAGCCTATCTTTCCCTCCCTCTATAATCTATATAAACACTGTCATACATAGCATTTATTCAAGCAAGAAATATTCAAGCTTTTACAGAGTTTTCACCTTCAATCTACTATATTCCCTAGAATCTTTCATGGTATCAGAGCCATTAATGGCTTCCTCTAATGCAAACTCAAACTCACACACTACACCTCACAGTTTTTCTTCACAAACTGCTTAAATGCAAGCTCCACTTCTTCTTCTATCAAATATGTCAAATTTGATGTCAGTTAAGCTTGATAGTACAAACTTCAAAGTTTGGAAGCATCAATTATCTTCAATCTTGAAGGCATACTCCATGATCGACTTTGTTGATGGTACTGTGCCATCTCCAACTCGATTTCTCACAAATGTAGAAGGAGCTCTCACCACCGCTATGAATCCAGAATTTCAACTCTGGAATACCAGAGATCAAGCTCTCTTGACCTTGATCAATTCAACATTGTCTCCTTCAGTTCTATCAATGGTGGTTGGTCACAACTCTCCTCAAGGAGTGTGGAAGACTCTTGAACACAGGTTCACTTCAACTTCAAGAGCCAATGTTCTGAATCTTAAGATTGAACTGCATAATCTTAAGAAAGGTAATGAGTCTATAAGCTCATACTTGCCAAAAGTCAAGAACACCAGAGACAAACTCATTACAATTGGTACTCTAATTGACAATGAGGAGCTTCTTCATATTATTCTCAAAGAGCTTCCTAGAGAATATGGCCCTTTCCGTTTTGCTATCAAAACTAGAAATGAACCAGTGACCTTTGAAGGGATCATGGTGTTGCTTCAAACAGAAGAACATTCTATCTCAAAATTTTTTTATTTTGGTAAAGACTTGCATCCTATGGCAATGTTTGCCTCTGCACCAAACAACAGAAACTCCAACTCCCAATCCTCATTCTATGTGAACAGTTCTCAGTCTAAAGGAAGAGGCAGAAATAACTCTAAAAAAGGTCGAGGAGGTAGATTCAATAACTCCAACCAGTACTCTCAGAATCAGTACTCACAGTTAAATCAAGGAAACTCTCAGTTTCAATAGAAACCTGAAGGATCCAGGCCTCAATGCTAGATTTGTGGTAAACTTGGTCATCAAGCTCTTGACTGTTACCATCGAATGGACTTTGCATACCAGGGCAGGCATCCCTCTACCAAGTTAGCAACAATGGCTTCAACCTCTAATGGTTCTCAAGGTGGAGATACCTGGCTCACTGATACTGGGGCTACAAATCACCTTACTACCAATCTGAACAACCTGTAGGTTCAAGTACCATACAAGGGCACAAAACAAGTGTCAATGGGCAATGGTTAGTCAATTCCCATCAACAATATTGGAAATGGTCAGTTATGCACTAAACTCTACAACTTTAAACTCCAAAATCTATTGCATTCATCTAGAATTCCAATCTACTCTCTGTGCATAAACTCTGCAAAGATAACAATTATTCATGTTACTTTGACTCTAACAAGTTCCTTATTCAGGATTTACCTTCGGGGAAGGTTCTCTACAAGGGTTTGAGTAAAAATGGGCTCTATCCCATTCATACTCTTCCCTCTTCTCCATCTATCGCTCCATCTGTCAATGCATCTCCTTTAGTTTCAGCTTTTCTGTCATCCAAAAATAAGTGGCAGCTATGGCATCACAGGCTAGGACATCCAAGTGATAGAGTCTTAGTCTCAGTCTTGCCATCATTGTCCTCTTGTATTTCTGTTAGTAATAAACATGTTCAACATCACTGTAAACGCTGTCTCATAGGTAAAATGCACAAGTTACCATTTGCTCATTCTCAATTTCAAAGTACTCAACCTTTAGAGTTGGTACACTGTGATGTATGGGGTCCTGCACCTGTCAATTCATGTAATGGATATAGATATTACCTTTTGTTTGTTGATGACTTCTCTAGATTCAGTTGGTTATTCCTTTTAAAATCCAAATCTGAAGTGCTCAATACTTTTAAGCATTTTAAAGCAACTGTTGAAAATCAACTCTTTAAACAAAATAAGTTCCTTAGAACTGATTGTGGTGGAGAATATACTTCAAATGCCTTCACTGAATTTTGTTCCATTCATGGCATTACACATCAGCTTTCCTATCCTCATACCCCTCAACAGAATGACACTGTTGAAAGAAAACATAAACACATCATTGAGAGTGCTCTCACACTTCTATCTCATGCTAGCCTACCTATTACCCAATGGTCTTATGCAGTCACCAAGGTTGTTAAAATCGCGATCCGGATCGTAGGATCACATTTCAAAAAAGAGCCGAATCGAGGTAGGATCGCACACCCCAATAGGATCGGTAGTAGGATTACGATCCTACTCCGATCCCACTAAGCATGCTATTTGGGCCAATTTATACTATGGGTTGATGAGAAGTATACGGGCCTAATAGATAAAAACAGCTCAAATAATTAAAACCAGTCTTTTAGCCCAAAAAACTTGTGAAATGACAAAGAACTCCCTCTCTATTCTCATTTAAAATCCAGCCACACCCCCACACAATACTTAGCTCCCAAAATCCAATACCAAAATCCCTAAACCTACACACTGTGTTGCTGCCACTGTGCTCAGTCACTGCCACCGTCGCTGGCTCGCCTTCAACTCTTCATTGTATCAAATTCTTACTCTCTTATTGTGTCAGTATGTATTCTTAACATTTACTAATATTTTTTTGTCATAAAACAAAAAGACTATATTTTAGCAAATGCTTTGATCAACACGTTGTATTGTATATGAAATTTGCATTTGCATTTTAATTATATGAATGTGCAATCTGTTTGAAATGGAAATCAAAAAGACCATATTTTAGCAAATGCTTTGATAACCACATCGTATACTTGCAAATGAAATTTGTGTTTTAATTATATGAATGTGCAATCTGACATCTGTTTGAAATGGAAATCAAAAAGACCATATTTTAGCAAATGCTTATCAACACGTTGTATATGATTTTTGCATTTTAATTATATGAATGTGCAATCTGTTTGAAATGGAAATCCATCATTGCATGAGTAATACAAGTATTTTTTGTAAAGCAATATTTGTACCATTCTTAAAAAATAATGCACAAAATTAGACTATTGTTTACCTGTGAATGCTGATGCTGGCCTAGACAATAATGATGAAATGGATTCTTTAGATTCAGATTATGACGATTATGATGATAGGAATCTTAGAATGGATGATTGAATGTTTAGCTTATGACTTATGTACTGTTGCTACTAAATGTAGTTATTTACTATTTCACTTATTTCGTACTTAATTGCTAACTATTAGTAATTACTTATTTCTACTATTTTATTCAAAAAAAAGTAATTACTTATTAAATTTTTGGATAAATTGTGTTGAGAATTAAGCATATATCTTTTGTCAATATAGATGTAGTGAATAGCGATGTAATAACGTCATGTATGGTACGAATTACATTATGTTGAAGCAAAACTCTGTATTTATTTATTTATTTTTATGGATAATATCATAATTCTAATGAACATTTAACATACAAAGTCATTATTAATATGTTTTTACACTTTTTCCTACAAATAAGTCGGATCTTACGATCCACGATCCGATCCACGAAGTCCATCTACTGATCCTACGTAGGATCCCGATTTTAACAACTTTGGCAGTCACCACTGCCATACATCTTATAAACAGACTGCCAACACCTAAACTATCACACAAATCTTCTTGGGAAAAGCTCTTTCACAAAACCCCAGATTTAACCCATCTCAAAACCTTTGGTTGCTTGTGTTTTCCCTATTTTAGACCATATAATCATCACAAACTCCAACCTAGGACTACTCCTTGCATTTTCTAGGTTACTCTGCTCATACTAAAGGCTATATTTGCCTAGACCCTGTCACTCATAGAACCTATATATCTAGACATGTTTTTTTCAATGAAAATGAGTTTCTGCATCATCTCTCTCTGCATTCCAATTCAGTTGTTCCACCAGAACCAGTCACCTCTTAATTTGACTCTCTACCTTGGTTACTGGTCATGATGCATACTTGTACTCCTACACCTCTTCCTCATGCATCTTGTTCTCCCATTGACATTACACAAGCCTCAGTCTCTCCCATACTGCCTAATATAGCCTTGACATCACCTTCTTCAGTTGAGCCTACCTCAAGTTCTCTCATCACTTCCACCACATCTGTACAACCTATAGAACCACCTCTCTCAGGTTCTCATCCTCCACCATTATCTGTCATTCTGCCACACTTAACAGTCATCTCATGCATACCCGTTCCAAGCATGGCATTTTCAAACCCAAATTGTTTCATACCATCACCACTGACTATAATCACACAGAACCACCCACCTACCAAATTGCCTCCAAATATCCCCAATGGTGCACTACCATGGATGAAGCGTTCTCAGCTCTCCAAAGATAGCATACTTGGTCCCTAGTACCTCCACCCATTGGCAAAAACATTGTTGGATGCAAGTGGGTTTTCAAGCTCAAAAGAAATAGTGATGGTTCCATTTCTCGTTACCAGGCAAGACTGGTAGCAAAAGGCTTCCACCAACAGTATGGGATAAATTTTGAAGAGACTTTTAGTCCAGTTGTCAAACCTCCAACTGTTAGACTTATCCTTGCTCTTACAGTGACTTACAACTGGTCTCTTCGATAGCTTGATGTGAGGAATGCATTTCTTCATGGGGTTTTGGAAGAAGAGGTGTACATGATGCAACCTCCTGGTTATGTGGCTTCCAACCTACCTCACCATGTATGCAAGCTTTAGAAATCCATTTATGGACTCAAGCAGGCTCCTTGAGCCTAGTTTGAGAGTTTCACAACTCAACTGCTCAATCTAGGCTTTCAACCCTCCTCAGTTGATTCCTCTTTGTTCACTTACAAAGATGGCCCTGTCATTACATTCATCTTACTGTATGTTGATGATATTGTACTCACAAGCAACAATTCATCATTTATCACTCAATTAATCCTTAATCTCAACAAAGTATTTGAACTCAAGGATATGGGCACTCTGAGTTATTTTCTTGGCTTACAAATCCAGAGATCTACCAAGGGCCTCACTGTCACTCAAACCAAGTATGCTACAGATCTCCTCACCAAGCATAACATAGTTCATTGTAGTCCTTGCAAAACTCATTGTGTACCAAATGTCAAACTCTCTGCAACATGTGGCCAACCCCTAGCTGATATTTATGCCTATCGTAGCCTTGTTGGTGCTCTGCATTACTTGACTTTTACCAGGCCTGATATCTCCTTTGTAGTTCATCAAGTCTGCCAATTCATGAATGCTCCCACAGACATTCACCTCACTGCAGCAAAACGCATCTTGCGTTACATCAAAGGCACTCTTGATCATGGCCTTTTTTACACACTAGGCCTCATATCACTTTCTGCTTTCTCTGATGCAGATTGGGCCGGTGATCCCAATGATAGGCGATCCACTTCTGGCTTGTTAGTGTTTCTTGGTCATAACCCTATTACCTGCTCTGCAAAGAAGCAGCTTACAGTCTCTCGATCCTCCACAGAGGCTGAATACAGAGCCCTTGCCTCTGCTTCAACTGAATTGTGCTGGCTTTGCACCTTGGTTAAAGATCTCGACATTTACCTCTATGATCCTCTAGTCTTGTGGTGTGATAATGTCTTAGCCCTCACTATCGCCTCTAATCCTATCTTCCATGCTCAAACCAAACATATTGAAGTGGATTTTCACTTCATTCATGAGAGGGCACTACGTAAAGATCTCCAAGTCAAGTTAGTCTCCACTGTTGATCAACTAGCCGATATCTTCACCAAAGGGCTTCCCTCTCATCATTTCCAAGATCTCCAGTCCAAACTTCTGGTTCCTGTAGACACCATTCGTTTGAAGGGGGATGATGAAGTAAACGATCGGTAGCTTATGCAAACTACCAAAGGAGCAAACGACTGCAGCTGAGCGTGGGTTGTAAATGCAAGTTCCAGAGTGTTCTAAAAGCTTCACTTACACACCCACGTGCACTCCACATGATGTGGAATCGGGCTAGTGTCATGCAAAACTCATGGGCTCAATGCGTGAAGTGGGTTTAGTTAAAGAAACCCATGTGCTCTCCTTATAGTTTGGGTTTTAGTCAAAGAAGCCCACGTGCTCCTTATAGTTTGGGCTGTAGTTAGTTAGAGATAACTATCTAAGCCTATCTCTCCCTCCCTCTCTAATCTATATAAACACTGTGATACATATCATTTATTCAAGCAAGAAATATTCAAGCTTTTACATAGTTTTCACCTTCAATCTACTATATTCCCTAGAATCTTTCAGACACATCGTAGAAAATAGGCAGCACCCTTTGTTTTAACACTTCTTTGCATTCCATGATCTTCACTAGCTCATCCAGGCACTAAGACGAAGTTGCATAGTTTTTCGAGAACATGACAACTGCAATCCTCGATGTCTTGATTGCCTTCAATAGCTCGGAACCAATCTCTTCCCTTCTTGGCAGGTCTTTGTCATCTCTACATGCATGAATCTTTTTTCAGCCTAAAGCAGCGAAGAGATGATCAGTAAAATTTGTGCGTGTATCTTTGCCACAAAAACTAACGAAAATGTCATATTTGTATGTTGGGGTGGATGAGGTTGAAGAATCAAAGGTTTGAACGTAAAGATCAGCCATGGTAGCAACTAGCAAAGCGGACCAAGTTGAGGTCAGAGCAAACTGGACGTTTAGGTCTATGTTACTTTGTATGACTGTATTTGTTATTTATGAAAACTCTGTATGACTGTATGTATATATGCGAGTATTACATCTACGTCATTATATATATACTAAAGAAAATATTTCAATTAGAACAGTTAATTAAGACTCACTTCGTAAGACTTAAAAAAATGTTTTGGTCTGATTGTGATTTGGTTTAGACTTTAGATTATGGAGCTGTCAGCGGGATCAGAAAAATCAGTCGTGAGATAATATCACAATTTGAATCCAAATTTGCACCCGACAGAGTTATATATATATATATATATATGAACCTTAGTATCTCACATTGTATGTGTTTAAAAATTTAAGAATCTAGGATCTTCTGCAATTAGGCGTAGGGGGGGCTATTGATTAAGAAAGAAAATCCGGCAATGAAAAAGAAATGTTTAGGAAAAACAGTAGGAAAATTCCAACGTCAACCAAGAAAGTCATAATTATGGTGAGCCATAAGTTGCCTTTAAGAGTTTTATATATAATTTTTGGAAAATTATTCGGCAATCCAGAAGTATAACTAAATGCGTAGTCTCTCTCTCACATGAATGGTGGGTCCTATCATGAATTTAATTAGTGAGACTCATATTTATTTGGAGGGACCCATCACTTATGTGAGAGGGGGACTACGCATTTATTTGTAATCTTAGACTACTGAATAATCACTCTTTTCCTTTTAGTAAAATGTATTAATAACTTCCTGAACTTTGAGAGAGTCGCACTTAGACCCTTTATACTTTGTATTTAAGCCAATTTAATAGTCAAACTCTTGGAATGTGCCAAATAGGCTCTTCTGATTTGGTCCAAAATACCCTTTAAGTGACTCACAACACACATGACACTAAAGGACTATTCTTATTTTTCTTTTTTTGAAATTTTCTCATTAAATATAACATATGTCCAAAAAACTAATGACGAAATTTAAACATTATAAAATATAGGGACCAAAATGAAAACACTCCCAAAATATAAGGACTAAAAGTTCATTTTTCCAAACTTTAATTTTCTTGCACTTTCTCACAAGACAAACATATACAAACCACCAGAAAAAAAGAAAAAAAAAGAAAAGAATCTTTTACTTTCTCTCACTTTCTCACAAACCAAACATATCAAGCCACCAAAACTAAATTCTATTTTACTTTCTCGCACTTTCTCACAAACCAAGCACATACAAACCACCATATCCATGACAATTAGAAGATCAAGACCCATGGAAGCAATGGCGAAGCCATTCACACTATAGATTGGGTTGTAGCCTAGTCATTTTTTTTTTATTGCTAAATTTTTATTTATTTTTAAATAGTCCTAGCCTTAGCCTAGTTTGATTTCTAATCATAAATCTCAGTTCTAGCCCAGTCCAATTCCAGCTCACCCTAAAAAAAATTCCTGGCTCCGCCCTTGCATGGAAGCTTTCAATTTTCCGGATAGTAGTAGGCGTTTGGAATCTTGGAGTCTACTCAAATCTCTGGGAAATCAAAATTCTTTACCTTGGGTCTGTGTGGGAGATTTTAATGAAATTGTGTCGAGATCGGAGAAAGAAGGTGGGTCTTTGCGCCCGGAATGGCAAATGCGTAACTTCCGGGATGCTTTGGCAGACGCAAGACTGAGTAGTTTGCCTACTTTGGGTCCTAAGTTCACTTGGAGGGGATGAAGACATGGGGTGGGTTCGATTCGAGAGAGGTTGGATCGATTCGTTGCTAATGAAGAATGGTTGAATCTCTATCCTTTGGTAAGTTGTCAGAATTTAGTCTCTTCTGCTTCTGATCATCTTCCTATTTTTCTAGACACCCATCCAGTCAACCATGGGTATATCCGAAAAAGATTTAGATTCGAAGCTATGTGGTTACATCATGATCAAAGTAAAGAGCAAATTAAGCAGGCTTGGGAGGGCACTGTAAATGGGGATTCTATGGCCAGGGTGAAGGAGAGGATTCAGGCTTGTCAGCGAAGGTTAGAGACCTGGGAAAAAGATTGTTTTGGCCATGTTACAAGAACAATTAAAGTGAAGTCCAAGCAACTGGAAGAGTTGGAGCAGTTACCTCTTGGGAATCAGGTGGGGGACCAGGTAGGTATGTTAAAAAAGAAGCTTAATGATTTACTGGGGAAGGAGGAGATCATGTGGCGTCAACGTTCTAGGGTTCAATGGTTGCGTGAGGGGGATAGGAATACGAAATTTTTCCATGCCCGAGCTAATCATCGAAAATGGAGGAATGGGATAGGGGGGATTACAAATCAAAATGGAAGATGGGTAACGAAGCAGAATGATATAGCTCAAGTTGCAGTTCAGTACTTTCAAGCTATTTTCTCTACTTCCAATCCAACGGAGGAAGATATATCTATGGTTTTAAATCAGATTACCCCAAGTGTTACGGAGGAGATGAATCAGATTTTGAGCAAAGATTTTATAGCTGCTGAAGTGGGTGAAGCTCTTGCTCAGATGGGTCCTACAAAAGCTCCAGGACCAGATGGTATGCCTCATTTATTTTTCCAATCTTGCTGGTCTCAACTTGGTTCTAATGTTACTGAGGCTGTTCTTGACTGTTTAAATCATGGTGGTTCACTTCAAAGTATTAATCATACTCATCTTGTGTTAATCCCTAAGCGACCTTCTCCCACAGCTATTACTGAATATCGTCCTATTAGTTTGTGCAATGTGTTATATAAGCTGGTATCCAAAACGTTAGCAAATCATTTGAAGGCAATTCTACCTGCTCTTATCTCGGATAAGCAGTCAGCTTTTGTGCCTGGGCGTCAAATAGTGGACAATATTTTGGTGGCTTTTGAAGCTATGCACTCTCTAAAAACTGCCCAACGGCGTGGTCCAGGTCAGATGGCATTGAAGTTGGATATGAGTAAAGAGTATGATCGAGTGGAGTGGAATTTTCTTGAAGGTATGATGCGGCGGATGGGGTTTGTTGATTCCTGGGTTAAGCTGGTGATGCACTGTATCTCTTCAGTTTCATATTCCGTTGTAGTTAATGGGGTGCCGAATGGTATGATTTACCCATCGAGGGGTTTAAGGCAAGGCGATCCGTTATCTCCATACCTGTTTTTGCTTTGTGGTGAAGGGCTTTCGGCTCTTTTACATAAAGCGGAGGAAGCAAGTGATCTTCATGGGGTGGCGTGTTCTAGGAGGGGGCCACGTATCTCTCACTTGCTATTTGCAGATGATAGCCTTCTTTTTTGTGAAGCTACAATGAGGGAATGTGCAGTGTTGATGGAGCTCTTAAGAAGGTATGAGAAAGCTTCAGGTCAATTAGTTAATACTGACAAAACCTCTCTCTTTTTTTGTAGGAATACTGCTGAAAACTTGAGAGTGGCTATCCAACATGTTATAGGGGTACCAGAGGTTAGAAAGCTCGAGAAATATTTGGGTTTACCTTCTTTTGTGGGCCGTTCAAAGTATCCGACTTTTGCTCAAATTAAGGAGAAGGTGTGGATTAGAATTCATGGTTGGAAGGAAAAACTGTTGTCTCAAGCAGGTCGGGAAATTCTTATCAAGACGGTAGCGCAATCTATGCCCACGTATACTATGAATTGCTTCTTACTACCAAAGCGAATCTGTTCAGAGTTACAAAGTATTGTTCGCCAGTTTTGGTGGGGACAGAAAGGAGGGGAAAGAAAAATAAATTGGTTGGCTTGGAAGAAGATGTGCAGATCTAAATTTCAAGGGGGTATGGGTTTTCGTGATCTCGAGGCATTTAATCTTACTCTATTGGCTAAGCAAGGCTGGTGGCTTATACATGACTTAACTTCGCTATTCACGGCGGTCTTCAAGGCGAAATACTTCCCAACTGGCTCTTTCTTGCAGGCTAAAGTGCGCCCTGGATACTCTTATGCTTGGCGTAGTATTGCAGCTGCTCGTCCAGTCTTGGAGGCTGGCTCAAAATGGCGCATTGGTGATGGCAGAAATATATCCATCCGAAATGATAAATGGATTCCTGATGGTAATAATCATTTAATCCCATATCTTATTGAGACTATTCATTCGGATGCAGTTGTAGCAGATTTAATTGATATGGAACATGGGGTGTGGAAGGAGGATTTGGTTTGTTGTTGTTTTCTACCTACTGATGCTTCTCATATTCTCAGATTCCCTCTACAGCCTGCTTTATCTCGTGATGTCTTGATTTGGGGACAATCTCAGGTAAGTTTACAGTTAAGAGTGCATACCATGTGGCTTTTTCTAGGATCGCTGATCATACTGCAGCAGGGAGTTTTAATGATTCAGATATGTTTCAGTTCTGGAAAGCACTTTGGTCCTTGGCTCTTCCCAAGAAAATTCTTAATTTTTTATAGAGGGTGTGCATCAATATTCTTCCCACCAGAGATAGTCTCTCACGTAGAAATGTTTGTACTCCACTTGAATGCCCAATTTGTGGTGGGGAGGCTAAATCTCCCAATCATATTTTTCATCAATGTATTTATGCCAGGAAGGTGTGGGCTACTAGTGAATGGGGAAGTAATTTATACTCAGCACTTGGGTCTAATAATTTGGATTGGATTTGGGGGATTTGGAAGTTTGAAGGAGAGGTGGTGTTTACAAGGGTCGCAGTAGTGTTGTGGAGTATTTGGAATGTGCATAATTCGGCAGTGTTCAAAGATAGTGTTAAGATTCCTAGTAAGGTGGCAGCAGGTGCGTTGAGGTATATTCAAGAATTTCAGAATGCTCGAGTCAAACCAGTGCATATGGTTCAGCAGGTTACTAGGGAGTCTGTTAGGTGGTCTGCTCCCGTCGAAGGTTGGTATAAAGTGACTATGGATGGGGCAGTTTTTGCTGATATTCAAAAGGTGGGAATTGGGGTGGTTATCCGCAATGATGGTGGAGAGTTCCTAGGTGCTTTGTGTGAGTTGTTGGACTATGGTGAGGATGCAGTAGATGCGGAAGCTTTGGCAGCCCTTCATGCTATTGAGTTTGCTACAGAAGTTTGTCCATTTAATATGATTTTTGAAGGTGATTGTTTACAGGTTATCAAGGCCCTCTCATCAGATGAGTATGATCTCTCTAGAATTGGTCATCTATTTGCTATTGCTCGTTCTAAATTTAGTCTTTTGTCCGGTCATTCAGTTGTTCATGTTCATAGAGAAGGTAATTCTGTAGCCCACTGTCTTGCTCAGTATGCTAGAAATGTTATTGAGTCCCAGGTTTGGTTGGAGTATGTTCCTCCATTCCTACAGCAATGTTTGTCTTCAGATGTACCTACTTTTTTAGTTAATTTGATGTTGATGTTTTCTCTCAAAAAAAAAAAAAAAAATTTTTATTATTTTAATCAGAATCGTGAAATAATCAATTTCAAATGAAGATGATTCTTATACACACCTTTAGATTTATAAGATGTGATCTAATCTATGAAATAGATTCATTTCATATGGACTCACATGCATTTATTTGATTCAGCGAATGAATTTTCTCTCAACCTACTATGTAACAATTTATAAGACTATCTAGCTATATTTTGAGTGATATTATTTATTTAATGAGTCATATGATTTGTTTAAATAATATATGTGAATGATATTATAAATCATCATATGGATTGAAGGAAGATTTATAGTAGATTGAAAGAAGATTCTTACAAACCGATTTAAACAATATTGGTAGTAAAAATAAGTCTTGAAACTTATTTATCCTAAAATCGGATGGATAATGACACGAGAGTTTTTTATTTCTCGAAATCATTGCTCCACAGTTGTCAATATGATTGTCAACAGAGAACGTGGAGTGCGTGTGTGGAGTGTATGAGTGTATGTTGATTAGTAGGGTTGAAAAAAATGGAAGGTACCGTACAGCACAGGTAAAAATCTAGTAACAACAGTGGATTTATGTAGAAATAATGTATGTGACACTTTACGTATGTGTGTGTGTGGTGTGACATCCAGTGGAAGACTCTCAGCGACTTTGCCCAAAAGGGTGGGAGAGAGAGAAAGTTGCTTCGGTTTTGGATTTTTATGTTGGTGAACGATCTGGATGGGTATCTGATGCATTTTTCTTCTTGCAAGCCAAGTGGGTGTGGGTGTACTGAGACAGGTCTCTTTTCTTTTACTTCGCTTTATTTCTTCATTTCTGGTTCTGGGTTATCTTATGGGTTTCTTCACGAGTATGATTCATTACCTTTCTTTAGAAAAAAGAAAAAAAATTAAAAATTTCTATAATCGCCGCCTGCCCATTTCAGTTCTATAATTGTATTTCCTGAATTTTGAGGTTTTTGATTGCTATGATGTAATGGTATGCATCAAAAGCTGCAAGTATTATTTTCTGTGTGTGTTTGTTTTTTCTTGTGCTTGTGCTTGTGTTTAGTAAAGTTCGATTGGTAGACAATAAGAATTCTTTGTCCTTAGGAGTTGGATCTTGTGGGTTTTGGTGGGTTAGTGTTCTAGACTGGCATGGGGATCTTTTGAAGAGTGTGAATCTGGTTTGAGACTCCCAGATGTAAATTCAGTTGCTAAGATTTGTGTATTTCTTCTTGCTTTGAATTTTTCTATGTTATTAGTGAAATGATTTTTCTGGAATTCCCAGATGAATTAGACTTTTAACGAGATATATTTGGCGTTTCTGAGAACCTTTTGAGTCACCCAATGAGTTTTAAACTCATGTGATGAGCGACAGAAATTTAGTGGGCTCTTGATACCAATTTTGATTTAGGATCTTTGACAATTCAGCAATAAATTGGGATTCTTGATAAATTCTTGAAGGATTCTTGAATGGGGTTTGATATTTAAGAGTCTAAGTAGGATTAGGTAATAAAAAGATTGGATTTTGAATGAATCTTGAGGGAATTTGATGGCTGTTTGGTGTTAAAACAGTGAAGAGAGAGAGAAACAAAGAAAGATAAACCTAGACAATCACACCTAGGTCCCCTAAGTAATCACACTCTAAAAGCTTTATATGGGTTGCTGGAATTTAATTAAATACTTATCAAAAAGAATTTAATTAAATTCGATGTCTCTATACTTATAAAATAAAAAAATAAATTCAATGTCTCTATAAAATTATTTGACTACATCGAAGCCTGTCGCTAATCCCTTTCCTAGTAAGATTAGGACTCCTAAATAATTTTAGCTTAGGAAGACTAAGAATGCCAATAACTAAACCAAATAGAAAACCAGCTCAAAACATAAAATAAGACTCATGGGCGGTCAAACCCATTTCAGAAAATCTGGAAATTACAAATCTGCCTCTAGTTTAGTAAAGCTTTATTATAACTGAACCAGCCACTAACCTAAAGAAACTTATTACTTAAAAAAAAAAAAAAAAAAAAAAAAAAAAAAAAAAAAAAACTTGTATGGTTGATCTTGATTAATATTATTGTCTGAAACTGTACGAGAGTGACAGCTTTTAACAATTGATGGGAGTAAGTATCCTAAAATTTAACTTTTTTAAGTGGAATAAGACATTGAAGGCAATAAACATGCCCCATTCCAGCTTAAAAAAAAAAAACCTTAATTCCTAAAGTACTTTATTTGTTGGGAAAACTTTTCAGTTTCGATGATTTATCAAAATAACAAAAAACATTATCAGTTTTGATGAATACCATTCTCAAGACAAAGCTTTTTTTTATTTTTTTGCTGGTTATTGGATCTTTTGGATGCTTTCATAATTAATTCCTAATGGTGACATTGTTTTCATGTGTCAGTGCATTAAACAGAGTTGTTAGTAAAGGTGCTATGAAGACTGATGTGCATCAAGTCAGAGTATAACAGCCTGTTATGTCATCGTACTTCTAAAACAGGAGTTTGGAGATAGAAAGTTGGTTATATTCTTCTGCATTCTGTATTTCTCCATCTTCTTCACTTACGCCCCAGCCTTAAGTTATGCTAAAAGTCTTGAGTTTCTTTCACAGTTGGAACAAAAGTTTTATTTACTTGTCAGTTTTGTGTTGCAATTGTACTGCTTCTTGTCTGATTGATAGAAACATATGGGGACATTGGCCCCCTGAGCTTAAGTAGAATTTATTAACGCCAAATGGTGCAATAATCTGAAGTGCAACTCTCATGTTTAAACCCAAAGACTTGACTAATTCAATGGGCAAGGAAAATTTCTCAGAGACAATTAAGGATGGAGTCAGCAATGAGGATTGCTTACCAATTGAGAGTGAAGAATCAGGGACTCACTCACGCCATAGTATAGACAAGGAGGCAGGCCTGCCAAGTTGTCGTGTGTGCCAATGTGCTGAATCTGACAAAAGGGGGGATGCTGCATTAGGATTTTTGGGCATCACTCCTACATTACATGAAGCAAGTAATTTTTCTCTCAAAAAGAATGTTGGAAGAGAATCTGGACATGTGGAGTTTATTAGCCCTGATGGGGAGGTTTTCATTTGTAATTCTGATTTGGAGATGGGTTCATATCACCATCAAGACACATTGATAGAGCTTGGTTGTTCTTGCAAGAATGACCTTGCTCTAGTACACTATGCTTGCGCTCTCAAATGGTTTGTTAACCATGGATCCACTGTTTGTGAAATTTGTGGATGTCTTGCAGCAAATATTAGACTTGCTGACCTCCAAAAGGTGATGGTTTCTTTGAAGGAATATGAAGCATTGAGGGAAAGGACTGCTAGTGGAGATCCCAATCCAGCACAGGTTCGTACAAGTACGGGTGTCGATCCTGATGCTGTTGCTGCTATCCGAAGGCAACGACTTAGTGAGATTTCCTTGTGGTTTAATCCACATAACAATAGTAGCTATTATAATTCTGTTGCAGCTTCACAGGTTGTTTCTGAACAACCTTTGAATACTGTCTCTGAAGATGTTGTCCCTGCTGAAAATCCTGCAACCAAGTGGGCTGTGGAAGGTACTGGGATTCTGCTTGCTACGGGACTTCTTACTGTTACTCTTGCATGGCTCATTGCCCCTCGTGTTGGGAAGGTATGTCATATTAAGCATTTTTAAAGTTTATTAAGATAGTGTGGACAGGAAACTTTGCATTCACATGGAAATTCAGTTTATAGGGTTATAAGCTCATCTTATTTGTAGAGGTATTTAACTTTGTTGTAAAATAAAAAGGCAATAATAATGTAAAAGGTAGAGAGAAGAGAAAGTGTAAGCAAAGAGAGTTAAGGTGGTTTGGTCATGAAGACCTACGTCCACAGGTGAAAAGCCTCTGATGGCTACATCTTTACTATTTCTTATTTTGTTACAATATATCCAATGCAGGGTTTATATAGAAACTTAGAACTAGGTTTTTTTTTTGGTTAAAGAACTAGGTTTACATACAAGTACATGGGCCTACACTAGTTTTGGGCCTCACATAATATCTCCAACACTCCCCTTCAAGGGGGATCTTATTTATTATATAAGTCCAGCTTGAAATATATAAACTAAGATGATTGAGAGAACTCCGAGTGTTTCAAGAGCCAATGACGGCATAAGAAGAATCGAGAACCGAGATGCACCGGTGACGCCTGATGATAACAAGATAGAATCGAGATCGAGGACATGGGAACTCATCAATTCCAACTAGAAACTAAGCTTAGCTAGTACCAATAACTAACCTAGCCATACCGAGACGAGATTGTTAAAGGTGATGAACCAACAACCGAAACGAGAGTGTTACCGAGGTGTCAAAAAGAAAATCAGTCATTGGAATAGTGGTCCTTAAGGGCTGTGACTCACTTGTTAACAAATAGTGGTAGGCTCCACTTGTCAACAACTCCCATAGTGGTTAATGTAAAATAATGAAAGAAAGTCTCAACCCATGTGAAGCTTTCATAATGCAACCACGTGGAGCTTGGGTCCTTGAGAGCATTGAAGCAAAGCAACAGCAAGGTGAGTGATCAAATTCTTGCAGCCAGTGTTGGTATGGTTTGGATTGGTTGTGGGTTAAGAGAAGCAGATCTAGTGCGATGAAGAGGTTGCATCTTGATGGTGGGGTGGTTTATTTGCTCGCCATGAGAGGAGCAGATTTCATGCGATATTTTGGAGAAGAGCACTATGGATTGAATCTGGTGTGGCAGCGGCTTGGCAGCGAGAAGGAGAAACTGAGATCAACATTGAGAGCTTGGCGGCAACAAAGCAGATGGTCAGGTCTTTACCGGCTGCAGAAACGGGGTGTCGCTGGAAGATATGTTGGGTGAAACACCACCAAAAGGAACGCTGGAGCGAATCAAACTTAACCAAAAAATAATCAAACAAAGCCTAGTTGTTGCTCTTTCAAATAGATTACACAGAGCTGGATCTTTGCTCTGATACCATGTTGTAAAATAAAAAGGCAATGATAATGTAAAAGGTAAAGAGAAGAGAAAGTGTAAGCAAAAAGAGTTAAGGTGGTTCGGTCATGAAGACCTATGTCCACAGGGGAAAAGCCTCTAACGGCTACATTTTTACTATTTCTTATTGTGTTACAATATATCCAATGTTTATATAGAAACTTAGAACTAGGTTGACACAGGACCGAAGCTTGAATTGGCTTTGATACCAATTTTGATGTAGGATCTTTAGGAATTCAGCACTAATTAGATTCTTGATGAGATTTGGAGGCACCGATGGCTGTTTGGTATTAAACTAAAGAATAGAACTTAAAGAAAGAAAGATAGAACACTAGGCAATCACACCTAGGCCCCCCTAAGCAATCACGCTTAGGTAGGAGAAGGCAATCACACCTTCGAAGCTTAAAATAAGCTGCTGGATTTTTTATTAGAATCAATGCACTATCAATATAATTACTTAAAAAAAAAAAAAATGCACTATCAATATAATTGACTACAATAAAACCTTTATATAGGCTTTTGCTAAATCCTTTCCGAGAAGGATTAGGACTACTAAATAACCTATTCCTAGAAAGACTAAGACTCCTAATAATAATGAAAAGCAATTAAAAACTTCTAAACCAAATAAGAAAAGGACTCAAGACATAAAATAGGACTCATGGGCTTCTAGAACAACTCATTACAGCCCATTCTAGAAAATCTGGAAATTACTAAACTGCCCTTCGTATAATAAACTCAATTAGAACTGACCAGCAACTCAATAACAACTAATATACCCTGTGAAAGTTGCCTAGAAGGCCCTACATCAAAATTAGACCACAATTCTTGAACCTTTTTGCCTTTAATCTTGTTTTTCCTCGAACTCCTTTTTACTGTCTGCACCAAAGGTTTTTTTTTTTTTTTTTTTTTTTTTTTTTTTTGGGTTAAAGAACTAGGTTTATATACGAGTACCTGGGTCTACACTAGTTTTGGGCCTCACACATAATTTCTCCTACAAACTCTTTGCTTAGGATTAAAGTACTGGCACAAATATGGGCATCTTTTTACCATTCAAAACACATGGCAAGTGATGGAAATGATAAGAAATGGACGACATATCTTTTTCTCTTTTTCTTTTTCTAATTAATAAAAAGAGTTATTTGTCTATATTATCATTTCAATTCCTTATCATGCTGGTTGGTGTTGCCACATACTTATCATGTCAATTCCTTAGCAAATCTTCTCAGTTTGTAATAAGCTAAACGTGCCAAATATTGTTTTCTACGTAATAGCTAATGTGAATGTGAAGTTGTCTCTTTTCTTTCTCATTTGGCAGAATTTCTAGTAACTAGCAAGTGTTATCATCAGTATTTATCTTTAGAGACAACCATACATTAAAAGCTCATTTGGGATCACCCCTAAAGAAAAGAATAGAAAGAAATTTTTTTAGTCCCTTTTCCAATGTTTGGTTTGCCAAAATGTAAAAAAGAAAAAGAAAATGAAGGTGAGGAAAAGATGTCAACATTTTCCTCTCAGGCCCACTAAATTCTTCTCTGGACTAGGTGAGATTTGAAGAGAATGTTGGTGTAAGGAAGAGAGGACTCTGAAATATCTTCCTTTTTTTCTTCATTCCATTTTATCTTTTTCCTGTTTTCTCATATTTTCTTCACTATATTTTTCTCTTGTAAAATTTGCCATAATTTCTTTGTAACCACTTTTATAAGGAAATCGTGCCTAGATCTATTTTTTATCTACATAAATATTTTTATGCTTATGTTCATGCATACGTACAAAATTAGATATATAGCATACACACAAGCATACTGATCAAGAATTCATTTCCAGTTTTTTTTTTTTTTTTTTTAATGTACATACTACATACATTCACTATCATACTTATATAGGTATCATTTGCATTATGAGCTCGATATTTTTTGACTATTGCTGGGTGCTGTGATATGTTGAAGAGTCTAGAAGAACTAGAATAATTTCAGCATTATGAGTTGGAGAGTTCCTATTGTGGACATCAGTTTTGTGAAATATCTGAAGTGTTGGGATGTGTGTGTATCCTGCTCCTGGCTTGATTATGTGTTATGATGTTAGCTGGTTTGTTGGTGATGAACTACTCTCTCTAAACTTTATGTGCTTCGTTGGTTAAAGAGTGGGGTTGGGATTTGTCTAATGCAGCAGCGGTGTTTTCACTTGGTTGCTAATGAAGCTTCTTGTATGTGTGACCCAATTTCGAGACATCATGTAAAATGGGGAATGGCAATAGGAATATGACCATAGAAGCTACTAATATATTGTTTTTTTTTTTTGGTCCTAGTTATTAAGATGAAAATTGCAATTCTGCATAAATTATCAGAAACTAAACAGAATGCTAAGAAAATTCTTGCATTTAAATATTTTTTTTTATATCTTTTAAGGATATTTATTTATTTAGATTTCTTCTGTACCATTTGTGTTTATCACTTTAGTCATAATGTCTTTATTATATGCTTTATTTGATGAATTCCACTTTGATGTGCAGAAAACTGCCAGAAGTGGTCTCCATATTCTCCTTGGAGGCATTTGTGCTCTAACAGTTGTGGTTTTCTTTCGCTTTGTAAGTAGCTCCTTAATAGAGATCTTACTACTGGGCGTCCATTTACAACACTCATCTGTATTTGGCTTAATTTATTATTGATATATGTTTGGTTAGATTAAAGAAACTTGATTAGGCTTTACAAACTTTCTTGACAGCCAAGTGGGCACTAGAGTACATTGATTTTTCAGGTCCTCTATTGCTATGGCACTGTTGAAATGTGTCAGTAATTTCTCGTTGTTTAATGTGAAAGACATAAGGATAATAAAAGTAAAATAGAGGATATAAGAGGTAATTTTTTTGTATTTGTTGATGAAAACCAAAGCTAGCAGAATGGATTAAAGAAATGCAATGTGTATCTGTCTGAGAATTTTTTTTGATATAATAATCATTGATGTGTTCAATGATGAGGAGTCTGTTATTTTGGAATTGAAATCTAGTTTCCTAAGAACATTGTTTGAGTGGTCCCAAATCATTGGTTCTAGTGGTTTGCAACATATGTTAGATTTATTGACTCACTCTTGTTTCATTTGTAAATATTGGTGAATTGTATTCTTTAGGAAAAAATTTTTACACTCTATGTGTGCATAAAATATCTTCTTCCTTTCAATAAAGTTATTTTCACTTATAATAAAATTTATATATATTTTCTTCTGGTTCTGGAGTTCTTGTGGTATTATTTTCCTTAATTGCATATATCCTGTTATGGTTTATTCTATAAAGATAAGCACTCTGGGTAATAAAAATGTGTTTTTCACTCTTGATACCACAGCAAGAAAAGAAAGCTCAAGCCTTCTTTTACACACATTCACACATCAATTCTCATCTCAGACTCATATATATATATAGATAGGTCTTCTCATCTGAGCCAGCTTACCGGTGAGTGTTCCCATCTTCTACAAGTGTTTGGCTAATCCTCAAGATACAGAACTGAAGTTGTGTTTCAACTCCATAAAAATTAGATATAGCTAAGGAGGAGAGATTATACAATTCCTAGGGGAGGTTCAAAAAATTCAAAAATTCCAAGGGGCTGGATTCGTCGAAATCCCAAAGCTCTTTTATTTTTTTATTTTATTTTTTGGATAAGTAAAAATCTCAGGGCAGTCAAGACCCCCTTAGTTTGCCTTGGGTTCCTGCTCAACACCCCTCCCATTTTGTTGATCAGCTTCCTATATTCTAGGTGTCTTAACTCAGATTGAGGTAATGGTGCAAACATGGGAATGCTGAGAATTTTAGCTAGAGGAAAGAAGGTAGAAGTTTCTGAAGAGGAGATGATGGAGTGGAATGAGACAAAGGAGTTTTGTTAGAGAAGGGATAGGAGCACTCCTTCATTTCATTCGTCCTGTTTATACTCTTTATTGGCTTTCGGTTTAAAAGAAATGTTTTACCCAGCCATACTACTGATGCTTCTTCACACAGACAGATGTACATGCTTGCACACATACAGTGAATATGACACCAGGCCTATGAATGTGCAACTCACTCTGATAATTTGTTTACTAATGACGATGGATAAAAGCCATAGGTACCTATAATTGGATAAGCTGTCTCTTATTGAAGACTAGAAAGAGATTTGTTAAGCCTGTAGCTGTTTATATTATTGGTATCAAGGAGAAGAAAATAAAAGATGTTATACATTTTCTCAAAACTTTTGTTCACCTTTGAGATGTTGCCTGAAACTGAAATATGTATATATTTATTATTATTAAAATTTCTGCATTCTCCTTCCTATAGACCACTACCACTTATTTTTAATTGCTAAGTTACACACACACCTTGTGGGCCTTGAACCCACAACCTCACCTTCTATCGCATTATTATGGGAGAAGGAGGTACTAGTTGAGCTAATTAATTGGCTATAGGCCAGTACCAGTTTTGACAGGGTTTCTCATAGGATCAATCCTTGTAAAGCTCTTAAACCTAAGTTTAAGACAAATTCAGATTGTGTGGTTGAGTTTCTTGAGTTGAAGTCATGTGCTTTTTCTCACGGGTGGGGCCGTGTATCTGGGGTTTAAAACCCAGAGGTGGGTTCGAAGGGCCTTGCCTTTGTTAGGTTCCTCGTCATATAAAAAAGGAAAAAAGTCGTGCAACCTTAATCTGATTCCAAAAGCAATTTGTAATCAATATATAACATTGACCATATGGTCCCATTGAATTCTATCTTAAATGGCACCTCCTTACCTTGTAGGAGCAAGGTGAAAGGTGAGGTCATGAGTTTAAAACTCGCTGAGTGTGTGTAATTATCAATAAATATAACATTGGCCATCGGGTTTGTCCTTTTTCGTTCTCACCAAAACAATTCACCAGAAAACCTTTAGCTCTATATAAGTTTCTTTTACATGGATTGTTTTGTATGGATTAGTTGAGGCATCCTCTCAATATTCTAACTATTACTGAATCATTTATTTCATCAGAACAATAGATTCATAATTCTCACTGAATTTCAATTTGTCTTCCCACTCTCTTCACTCAGTCTTGTGTACCGATCAGAGTCTGATAATTTTGCTTTTGAATTTTGCAGTTTGTGCTTACCAGAATTAAGTATGGACCTGCACGCTACTGGGCGATCTTGTTTGTCTTTTGGTTTCTTGTCTTTGGTATATGGGCTTCACGGACTCGTGGTGCTCATTCGACATGATTTTGTTAGCATATTGTTTATCCATGTTAATCAAGTTCTTTTTTTTCTTCTTCTTTTTTATAATTTTATTTTGAAGCAGCCTTCTATAGAACTTAATGTCTACCACTCATGAGTCTATTTGATAGATTGTGTTCAATGCACAAGAATAAAATGAGCTACTGTTAGACTATTTAAAATTTGTGAACCAGTGAGTGTATAAGGCCATTATTGTAAATTTGCCCTTCTAAGAGCAATATTATTGTTTATGTGCAAGTTTTCTCAGTATTAGTTAATTCCAGGTCTACTTTTGCATGGTAATTACTAAATAGTGAATTTGAGAAATGCTGGGAGTCAACCAAGTACCATTCGGTGTTCATGGGATTTGAATTGGTCCATGGTGTGTATGACTTGTCTACAGATCCATAATTTTTAATGTGGGGTAATTATTATAGTTGAGATAAGTTGGTCTTTGAAGTCTGAATTTCTTGGTCATGCTGGGCATTGGAATTTGGAAGGATTGCCTCAATTTTTAGTTGGCTTCAGCAATCAGGAACCAGAATGGGCTTTTATATGTGACAGAATTATATTGCAATGAAATTATATTGAAGATAACCCAAGAAAATAAGTCTTATTGAAGAGTTGGTAAGGTGCTAATGTAGCTTCAACTCCGAAGTGCATGAAGTAAAATGTATACGAGCATTTGTGCAGGGGGAGTATACGATTATGTATAATAGAAGTAAAATGTATTCAAAGAAGAAAAAGTGCAAGCATCAGGTGTGTTTCTGTGACAGCATGAATATTTTGCATAAATTAGATTCTGTGATGGATTATGAGGGGTGTCATAAGGTTCATCCTATCTAGTGGCAAGCTTCTGTTCACCCTAAGTAGAGGTTGGCCCGATTTTGAAAAAACCAGCATGTTCAGAGTCGACAACTTAGCATGCTTCCAAAGCTGCTGTATCTTTTCAATGGACCACATGGAAAGGGGTCTTGTCTTGGAAGACACTCTAAAGTGGGAATCTGGAGATTAGGCCTTTGAGTAATCTACTTCAAAAGCAATTTGCCAAAGTAGAATTTGGAGGAACTCACTGCCACTGGTGATAATGTTAAGGGATCTGAATACAATACTTTGAAGGGTACTTTGTTCCCACTCAAAGGGATCTTAAAGATACTCTGATTTAGACAGCATCTTTGTTTGTTCACAACTAATTCTGCTTCACCTGGCTTCAATATGTAAGAGGATTCCTCATTCTAGTGATAGTTGTTATGAGCATAATTATATGTAAAGGTTGTGAAGAGTAATAAATAATACAAGCAGTGCAAAGATGTCCAGTATATGGGAGGACTATGATAGACCTGCATGTTCTGTTGAGGTGAAACCAACAGCAGAATGTTCTTGGAGCAGTCCGGTCCCTTTGCCACATAAGATCAGTTAATTAATGTCACCCCAAAGGCCATTATACAAAAATCAACTGCAGCAATCTAACACCTATAAATAAGTATTGTACCATCGTAAATGCCTAGATGAAGTAGTTCAACGGCTCAACCAGATTTTCTTGCAAAAATGAGGATGACCTGTGAGGATGCACTTGGTGGGATTACTAATTTTGCAGAATTAACTTCTCCTAACATTACTGGTACTAGTCATTAACCCGTGCGATGCACTGAAGTTTAATAGAAATTAGCATATATTCATTTTGCTTGAAGATAGATGCTTGCAAATGAATTGAAAATAAGTAATTTTTTTAATATAAAGATTCAAATATATTTAATAAGGTTGGTAAAAAAAATACAATATTCACCTCATAATACTATTTGAGAATAAAATTTGATCATCATAAAGATGCAAAACTTTCATATAATTATGTAAGAACTAGAAAAAGAAAAAGATAATTAATCAACCTCATGAAATTAACGTAAAGTAATGAAGTTAAAACAAATGGTTGACTATCCTAGATATACATTTGTATTAAAGGAATCTAGATGCTTGGAAAGGCTCACAAGCTGTTATAGGAACATAAAGGTTGAACAAAAACCTTAATTTTATCAAATATAGGAGAAAATGAAATTTTGAAAAGAAAAAACAAATGGCTCATATGCTTACTTAAGCTTTAGTTGACAAAACATCGCTTATTATAAATTTAATTAAGAAGAACTATACCTCACCAAATTCTACTACATGTGTAGGTGGAGAAGTATGTATTAAACTTTTTAGTAAATTCAAGAAAAAGAATTTATTCATATTAAAAAAAAAAAAAGTTTGTTTTGGCCAAACATTACCCCAATTCGTTGGACACACATCATGATTCAATTTCTACATTTCCATTATAATACCATTTATAAAAGAAATTGTAAGATATATATATATATATATATTTTTTTTCCTGAATGACATTGTCACACATTCAAATGGAATTAGGATGTACAATAATCATTGGTTGGAAAAGTCACTTGTAAGTTTCCTTCAATAGCAAATTTGCAATGAAAATATATTTACCTTATAAGTTATAAGTGAAAAATAGCAAAGCCACAAATAAAATTGAAAAATTAATATACAATATAATTAGACAAAACAATAAATTTATTATGCTTACTATAGTGAAAAAAATACCAAGGTTGACAATATTGGTGTTGCATGCGTTGATAAGGGAGCCACCACAAATAAACTTGAAGACGAAGCACAATTCCATCAACAAAGATGGGAAAAGATGTAGATTTTTTTTTATATTTTAGGGATTGAAATTTTATTACTTGTAGAAGTGCAATACGCTGCTGCTATTTTTGGGTTGAAAAGACATTCTTATATATAGGAAAAAAAAACTCTAGGTAATGACCGTTTTTTCATTTGGAATTTGAAGAGGAAATGTTGGCAACATGGATGAGCATAACATTCTTTCCTTCCTAATGTTATCATGATTAATGGCACGACATTAATGAACATTTGGAATTTGAAAAGGAAACTTTGACAACATGGATCAACAAAAATTTATTTCCTTTGTAATGTTATCATGATTAAGGGCACGGCATTAATGACTAATTTTCGTTTGGAATTTGAAGCATAATCATTTAGCATGATAATTTAGGGGATGATTAAATGTTGGTTAGTGGGCTGTTATATCATTATAATCATTTAGCATGATTTAGGGGATGAACAATATTAAAATTCCCACTCTCTCTCTCTCTCTCTCTCTCTCTCCCCGACTTTTCCAATTCTTTAACACCTCAATTTCCTTCCAAATTGAGACCAATAAAATCCTCCATTATCTATTTTAATAGCATCCCATAAATGCGTAAATGTTAATTGCTTGCTAAATTATTAATTGAGGGAGAGAGAGAGAGATAGAGCACATGAGAATAATTAAGAGGAGTCATGAGAGAGAGAAAAGAGGGGAAAGGGGAAGGATAATGTGGAATTGTAGGGAAAGAGAAATTCCATGTGACAAGCTTTGGAGAAGGCTGAAAAAATATTTGAGGACTCAGCTATTAGTTTATAATATATATAGGGGATGATTAAATATTGGTTAGTGGGCTGTTATATCATTATAATCATTTAGCATGATTTAGGGAATGAACAATATTAAAATTCTCTCTCTCTCTCTCTCTCTCTCTCTCTCCCTGACTTTCCAATTCTTTAACATCTCAATTTCCTTCCAAATTGAGACTAATAAAATCCTCCATTATCTTTTTTAATAGCATCCCATAAATGCGTAAATGTTAATTGCTTGCTAAATTATTAATTGAGAGAGAGAGAGAGAGAGAGAGAGAGAGAGAGAGAGAGAGAGAGAGAGAGCACATGAGAATAATTAAGAGGAGTCATGAGAGAGAGAAAAGAGGGGAAAGGGGAAGGATGATGTGGAATTGTAGGGAAAGAGAAATTCTATGTGGCAGGCTTTGCAAAAGGTTGAAAAAATATTTGAGGACTCCCTATTAGTTTATATATATATAATAGATATAATAGATTACAGTGGAGGCTCAAAAAAACAAAAAAAAAAAGGAGAGGATTTGAGAAGAGCTTTAACTACCCTTGATCAAATCAAACATTTTCATAGGAATAACAAAGATCTCTTAGCTGTCTGCAATGCTAGCTTCAATTATACAAATTGCTTTCAACAGACATCATAATTGTATTACCAAATGGCCTCAAATAAGTTTTACATTTTACATAATGAACTGAAGAGAGGATCTCCTCAAATAAGATACATGTGGCATTTTAAAAAATCCAATAGTCTTAAAAATCTCAAAAACCACATAAAATCAACTAAATGCCACATTTACAATTCTAACTAAAAATTGGAGGAAATTGAAGGTTTTCAATGGAAGGAAATCCTTTCCCAATTGAACAAATCAAAACACGAGGGAGAAAGATTAAGAAACGATAAAAAGGAGATATATATATATACACATCATACATGTATGGATGTAATGCAGAAGTATAATCTGAAGTGCTGAAGCCCATCCGAGGGAGAAAGATTAAGAAACGATAAAAAGGAGATATATATATATATATACACATCATACATGTATGGATGTAATGCAGAAGTATAATCTGAAGTGCTGAAGCCCATCCGATTGAGAAGCATTCGAATATTAAACCCAAGACATTAACACGAAAGAAATGGGGAAAATATACCCAAAAAAAAAAAAAAAAGTGGGGAAGAAGAAACTTTGTTAGTTGCTCTGGTTCATACTAGTAGGAGGATGAAGTTACTCCAAATTTCAGATAAACCCAAAAATTCTTCTCCGCTTTGTCTTGTTCACTCTTCCCACATATCAAATTACCTTGAGAAATAAACCCTGGATTGCAGATGCAGAGAAGATCAATCCATACAATTTTCACATTAGCAAAAGTAAACAGGGCCATACGTAACATAAAAATGTTATCTAAACAATGAATTCCATGAAAGAATTTCAGATTTGTTGCTGAAATATACAAGGCAAGCAAAGAAACAAAACAAAATCCAGAAATAGTAATGCAGAAGATGCAAACCTGCTTATACACAATAAACATATGAATCACAAGAAGAAAACTGTAATGTAAAATCTTTTTTTCCTTTTTTATTTTTTATTTTTATTATTGTTATTATTATTTTTTATAAGTAAATTGCACTGCAAAATCCAGAGACCGTTGACCTAGAGGATGACCTCTTTGCCCAACGAATTGAACACCGCCAGAGTCAGCTATGGCTGGGATATCTGATAATAGGAGCATCTCAGGATAGCCTCCATTGAGTTTCTATTGCCAGTTCCATGTAGAAAAAAATAGAGGTTAAGCCTTATAGGACATTCCTAAAGAGGCAACCTTTGCCAATAATTTCTTACTTGCAGAGCAGGCATTGGTATCATCTTCATTTGGCTGCCAGACCAAAATCCGATTCTAGTCTACCTTCTTGAAGAGACATCTAATTGTGGCCACAACCAACCAAACTTGGTTATGGATTGCTTTCATATCGAAATGGCTCCATCCCTTTTCTGAAAGTGAGCCAAGCCAGCCATTATATTAATTATAGCATCTTTATCCTTGAAGATCTATTTGTGATATAATCTGTGAGAATTGATAAAAACTCTAGCTTGAACAAAACTTCTATCATCAGCAAAGCAGAAAACTTAATGCATTGGCAAAGCAACAAAAAGGAGTACACAGGCAGTGAAGAAGGAAGATAAAAGACGTGAAGGGGGTAAAGCAACAACATAATGAGTACAATGATGATAATGATAAGTGAAGGCCAACAGAGCATATAGATATCACAATGTGATGGCTTGCATGCGAGGGCACTAAGTACATGCCCATGCTTTGGAAATTGAGGCCAGTTTGTCTGTATATGAACCAGGGAAATGGTAAAAGTTGATCTGCACAACACAAGAATAGGAGTCTGGAAGCCTACCACTAGAACTAAGATTCATTGATGATAATGCCCAATTTGCATGTGGGCCTTGTCGTGAAGTGATCTATTCGTGGCTCAAAGCACTTGATGCACAACATTTAGAAGCAAGGATAAAATCAGGAGCATGGATCATAATTGACACCTACAGCCTTTTCTTGTCTTAAAGGAGTGCAACACTCCTACCATTGGTGATTTATTTATATATATATATATTTCATTGGTACACCTAGTAATATAACTTCTAGGATTCATGACCAATTAATTCATGACCATGAGTGATTAATGGTGAAATGTCTTCTTAGTTATGGTAGAGACGACAATAACAAACCATTTTGGAAAGAAATATTCCTACCCAGTCATTTGCCCATAAGATCAAAACAATCTTAAGTAACTCCAATGGTATCATTGATTATGATAACCTAACATATGGAGACATTATAAGCACAATTAAACAAGAAGGTTTAAAAATGTGTATCGAACAAAGAATTAGTAAACAACAAAGCGATAATAAAAGAAAAGCCAAATATGAAATGAGAAACTTTTGATTATATATATACATATATATATAGGTAATAAGGACGTTTTATCAGAAAAGGACAACTATGTGCAAAAAGTATGAACAAAAGAGTATGGAATAATTACAGTGAATGAGATGTATGAGTGAGACATAATAAATCTATAAAACTAGCATTGGAAGTACTAGTAGTAAAACCCCAAACCTGAGACCAATTGAACAAAAAGTATATAAGGACTTGATAAACTGACTATCAGAGCCCTCCATATCCTCGAAAGTACGACGATTGTTCCCTCCAAACTGTCCACATCAAGCACGAAGGGGCTAAATTCCAAATATCTAAAGAATGTTTCTTAGAACCAGTTCCGCCAATCAAACAAAAGATCCATCACCCTACTCGGGAGCACACGCTGAAACCCAACAGAACGAAAAACATAGTTCCACAACACCACTGCCCAAGGACAATGTAACAAAAGGTGATTCACCGCTTCCCACTACCACAACACATACAACACCACCTGACCAAAGCATACCCCCAATGCATAAGATTATCCCATTTAAAGATCTTACCCCAGACCGTGGTCCAAAGAAAAAAAGCGACCTTTGGAGGGGCTTTGACGCCCAAATACTCCTCCAAGGGAAAAAGACCTAATATCAAAGACCCTGTTTCTCTTCATCCTCCACCTCCAACTGTCCACACCTTCCCTAGACAGGACATGGGAGTCTAGGAGATTTAGGACGGCCACAACCACCTTAACCTCCCAGTCATTAAAATTATGAGCAAAGGCAACATCCCACACCCATGTCACTCCATCATTCAAGTGAACCAAACAAGAATCAATGGTAGCATCTTGATTAGAAGCACATGAAAGACCTCCCTCAACAGGAGATCACCACACCATATATCATGCCACAACCTGACCTAGTCACCTGTACCAACAACGAAGTCTAAATGTTGTGCAAAGGCCTCCCACCCCATCATAATGCTCTTCCAAAGACCGCAACCATGGGGACTTATGACCCTCTCATTCCTTTGATAAACTAAATACAAAAGATATTATTGGGCTCGTTTAATGATTTTGCAGTGTAAGCTGAAGATGTTTGGGGAACTGTCTATCAGATTTATTTAATCAATTCCTCCCTATCTTCCAAATGTTGTGCAACTCTCAAGGCTTAATTTATTATATGAATCTTTGCTAACTCATTTCCATTTTATAAATTCATATAAATTATTGAAATTTATGCTATATGGTTATTTACTCCGTATGCTTCCCACTTTTTTTTTTGATAAATAAGAAACTTTATTGAAGAAAGAAAACCCCAACTAGAGGTATATCAGGCTCGCAGAGAGCAAAAATCCAAATCGCAAAGAAAAAATTCAAAAATGATGCAAAGACACAAGAAACAGAACCCCTAACAGACACCCAATCAACTAAAGTTAGAAAGAACCACAGTTTCAGCTCAACAATGGTCCTCTCACAATCCTCAAAACTACGACAATTACACTCCTACCAGAGACACCACATCAAGCAATGAGGCACAGCCCTCCAAACCCCAATATTCCAATGCCTACCCAAATTGCCTTGCCAACAATCCAAGAAGCCCAAAACACTCATAGGCATGTCCCAAGAAATACCAAAAAACCCAAAAAGCATAGACATCTCATGAGCAACAGAGCAGTGAAGCAAAAGATGATCCACGGATTCCCCATTACACTTACACATAACAACACCAATCTAACATCACTTATGCTTCCCACTTATGGAGGTGAAACAATCATGCCCCAGACCTTCATTATTTAAACACAATCCAGGAGTTCAAAAAAAGAAAAAGGAACACCAAATAATCTTTAATGTATATATGTTGAACCAAAAACTATAGTGGGAACCCAACTTTCATCTATCAAAATCTACACCAAATGGTATTGATTAAATGTATCAAATTGTTTATAGTGTATCAATCACTAGCAAGGGTTGCATGTTCTTCTATAATTTACATGGACTTGTCAAGAAAAACAAAGGAGACCAAGGTAAAACCAAAAGGGGGAAAAAGTTACAAATAGAATTTGTGTTGAAATAACACATATTTGTAATGATCATTGTTTTGATAAAAGACTGGAACAGTTGGGGGATATCTGATGAAAGATATATAGATCAATAACAGCAATGCATTACACGATGGTTTTCAATGTCATCAGCTATTGAGACTCCTATAATCAATTGAATCCACCAAAAGCAATTCTAAATTCTACATTAACTATTTCAAACTTCTCTTCTATCTGTCTTGATCACTCTCTTTCCACACAAAAATCTGAACTTGGCATCACATTAGCAGACTAAAGGGAAAACAAGCTTCATCGTTTTCTACTTTTGGTTTCTCCTTTGACAAATGCAATACAAACAAAAAGGAAATCTTACAAAAGTTTCTAACAGATTGTTGGGGAGGCATGCTCCATATGCCAAGAGCAAATGATGGAGTCTTAAACGTATCTTGGTAGGGGATCTTTCGCACCTTAACTGCAAAAATTTCATAAGCAAAGAATTTCCCCTCTCCTTTTCGCAATAAGAGTTCATCATTCCAGAAAACATTCCACCTAAGACCATATTTTCACAAACTTTTAATCTCCAATTTAAACATTCCAATATCCACAAGCTTAAAAGGATAAAAACAAAACCAAGAAAGCAAAATTCAAATGAAAAACAGCCATCTAAAAACCATAAATTCACCATTTTGCACGCACCAGTATACACAAAAAGCAATCTAAGTAACAGAAAGAAAACCAAAAAGCCAAATAGAGTAAATACCGGTATATCACGCCAGATAAAAGATATCATCAGTCATTAGAAGAATGTACTGCAAAATCCTCAATGGGGCGTTCCTAAAATCCAACGGTGGCAACCTCAACTCCCTAATTCTACAATCCCCACCATCCCCATTTACCCGACCCGCCCGAACCCGGTTCGACTCGACCTTCCTGAACAAATACACCGATTTGCCACCCCAAACTCGCCTATCCCCGGAATCCGGAGATGGGTTTTGCTTAGTCTTGAAAAGGGTCCATCCCATTCCTGCCAGAGCCCGAGAAAACCCATCCATGGTGTCAATTCGATCACTGGTGAGCCTGGAAAACAGAGAGACCGAGCAACAATCCCAGTTACTAGTGGTGTCAGCAGTGGTGGTTGCTTTGCTTGCGAAATGGGAGGAGTTTACAAAGGCTAGCTTGAAGAGGCCTTTGGAGAGTGTGGCAAAAGAGCGGAGGTGGGTGAGAGAGGCTGTGGTGAGTGAAGGAAATGGGAGAGGAACGGCGTCGTTTGGTAAGAAGGAAGATGAGAGTGATGAGGATGACCATGATATGGGGAATGGTGATGATGGCGATGATGAGGAAGAGGAAGTTGATGGTGATGGTGATGATGGGTATGAGAAGATGATGTGAGAGAGAGATGGGGTTGGGTATAAATCCATGCCCATGTCTCTAGCTATGGTGGCCAGTCTGTACGTGTCAGTGATGAGCTCTTTGGTTGGTAAGAAGAACAAAAATGGAGTCTTTGTTTTGGTGATTTTGTCAGTGCTGGTGTTGCTGCTTCTGCCTTTTCTTCTTCTTGTTTGTTTGTGATGGGAAAGGGCATTATTGGTGCCATCATCATCATCATCATCCTCATCATCATCATCATCAAGGTGGTCAGTATTATCATTTTCATTGTGGTCAAGATGAGTATGTTGGTTTAGACAGAGAGGGTTGTTAATGGTTTCTCCTAAGACCAGAGAGCGTACCAGCTTGAGTGGGAGCATCTTCCTTTCCCTTTCGCTTTCCTATTTCCTATTGGAAGGCCTTTCTTTTACCTCTAATTTAAGTCATACTTACTTCGCTACGGGAGATCTTAAACACTCACTTTGCTTGTTGGAAGAGAGAGAGACAAAAGAGTTTTTGCTTATTTTCAACAAGTTCCATAGTTATATAACAACAGCATTTACTCTAGATGACACCAAATTTTTGAAAAGCTTTTCTTTAATAATCTTTTTTCACAATTTTTACAAGTTTTTCATATGGAATTACCATTTAAAAAACAACAAAATTTGGGCCACAACACTTTCACTATAATTTTACAACATATAAGTTGACAACTATTTCTTAGTTCTTATTTTCCAATACTCACATTACTTTATTTTCTACCATTCACAATTTTCATATGTTGATACTTTTGCCTCTTCCTAATTAGGAGAGTGCAAGTTTAACTCTGGTGGGCATGATGACTATGGTCCCCTAAAAACTTAGGGCAGCAATAAAAGAGAAAAATTAAACTAAAACCTAAGTACAAAATAGTATTAAAAAAATTTGTAACTCAACTGATTGGCACTTTTTTATGTTCTCTAAAAGGATATTCAGGATTCAAATCTCAACTCCCTTAACTATCAAATTATCAACAAAATAAAAAAGTACGAAAAAGTATGGGTTAATGATACCGGAATTAGTCTGACAAAAACTAAAATGATGTGTTCACTACCTAATGGACGGACGACATTACCATGAGCAACCACCATGACGACGATAGACAAAGCTGACCTCGTTATACCAATCAAACAAGGTATCATTAGAACGGGAGGCCTCAGATAAGCCTTCTAACCAAGAGACAAACCACGTAGATGAACGACCATCAGGCCATGTCGTCCGTCAGGAAAAACACAAGTAAGGACGACATTAAGCATCGTCCTTACTACATCTACACGAACCCCTCACGCAGTCTCTAACGGCTCATTAAAGACCACCGTTACAAACTGAATCAAATACCATTATGACCCATTAATGACAGTATCCCCGAGATATTATAACCGCCTTCATAAAAACCCCCATTCACGCCCAATAAAGAAGGGAATTAAGGAAGGTTTAACAGCTACTTTCTGGAGCATCTATATAAACCTTCGGACAGGAAGACACAAGGTACGCACACTTTTAGCCTAAACACTTTTACTTACCTGTTAATCATTCTCCCCAAATTCCTGACAAAGGCATCGGAGGAATTTTGGCCGGCACCCCACCGGTGTTTCCCTACCGCCGTCATCATTTCTTATTGTTTTAGGTCTTCCATCAGAGAGAGCTTTTGTCGGACGACCGTGCTGATTTTCAAGCATCATCAGTTGGCACCGTCTGTGGGAAACGAGTTACTAACAACCACTCCATTTCTCTCCCAGAGAAACTAAAAACGGTCGACTCGAGTAACCTTTCCCTCATGGAAGCAGGAGACACTAGTGCCCAGCCTTTGAGCGCCTTGGAGAGGCAAATGCAGGCTCTCACCACCAACATCCAAGAACTGGCGTGACAAAATGCTGCCGATCGCAGTGAGATGCAAGAGCTGGCCAAGCAAAATCAAGAACTCATGGCCCTCCTCCGGTCGAGGGGAGAAATTCCCAGTCCTGGTCAGGGCCAAAACGGCGAAGAAATTCCTCGCAATGAGACAAGAAGGAATCAGAATCAAAATCAGAATGACGAAGGAAGTTTTGCCAACCAGAATCGAGAGCCCCATCCGAGTCAGGTGGCGGATCCCACCAGGTTTGTAGCAGACACTAGGGCTGCCAAACTCGAGGAAGAACTGAAAGAGATGAGGGAGCAAATGAAAGAGATGAAGAGCCAAGTCAAGGCAAAGGCGGCCAGAAACCTCGACATGCTCGTCCATCGCTCTGAGTCTCCTTTCACCAAGAGGGTAGATGAATACCCTCTTCCAGCAAAATTCAAGGTCCCACAGCTGGAGACGTTCGACGGATTTAAGGATCCACTTGATTACTTGGACTCTTTCAGAACCGTCATGCGTCTTCAGGGTTTGTCGGACGAGATAATGTGTCGCACTTTCCCAACGAACCTCAGAGGCTCGGCAAAGACATGGTTCAACCAACTGGAAACAGGGTCCATAGACACATTCGCCCAATTGAGCAGGGCCTTCATAGATAACTTCATTGGAGGACGAAGATCAGCTCGTCCGGAAAACTACCTCCTTAACATACAGCAGAGAGAAGGGGAGTCCTTAAGATCCTATGTGCAGCGTTTCAATAAAGAGGCGGTTCAGATCGATGAGCCCAACGAATATGTAGCCCTCACAGCATTCAATGCTGGCCTCCGCAAAGGAGATTTCCTCTTCCAATTATGCAAGGACCCCCCAAAGTCAATGTCAGAACTGATGTACGAAACCCAGAAGTTCATAAACGCAGAAGATGCCTTTGAGGCCCGAGACGAGTTCCCCAGCAGAAAGAGGAAAGAACCAGAAGACCGACGATTTGATTCGTCAAGGAATAGGTCTTCCAAGCAAGACTACCAAAGGATCGAAAGGAAGAACGTAAGCTCATCCAACCGGCGAGAGGAACGACCCAGGGACTTCACAACCCTGAACATGTCCATCGACCAGGTCTTGTTGTAGATACAGGACAACCCAGATATCAGGTGTCCAGGGAAGCTCCGTTCAGACCCGGCAAGAAGATCTAAGGACCTCTACTGTAGCTTCCACCGAGACCATGGTCACACCACTGAAGATTGCTATGCCTTAAAATAACAGATTGAGGCCCTGATTAAGCAAAGAAAGCTGGGAAAGTTCGTCCGTCAAGACAAACCAGAACCCCGTCCCAAGCCTTGTCCACATAGGCAGGACAAGAATAAGGACCGTCAGGAAGACCGCCCTCGGGACATCATAGGTGAGATACGTACTATCGTCGGAGGCCTGGCATCTGAAGGTACTTCACGTTCATCCAGGAAGGCCTACGCTCGACAAGCCCATAATATCCTGGTCATTCAAAGGCCACAGAAGAATGTGAAGATGGACGATCAAGTGATAACATTCAGTGAAGACGATGCGAGAGGTATTCACCAACCCCATGACGACGCTCTTGTCGTCACGATGATCATTACGGGATTCATCACCCGGCGAGTGTTGATTAATAATGGGAGTTCCGCCGACATTATTTACCTCCCCGCATATCAACAGATGAAGATAGATAAGGAGCAGCTGAGGCCTATTGATATTCCCCTCGTGGGATTCACGGGAGACAAAGTCAGGCCATTAGGAGTAGTTTCCCTCACTATCGAGGCTGGCACATTCCCGAAACAGGTGAGGGCATCAATGGAATTCCTTGTAGTCAATTGTCCTTCAGCCTACAATGTTATCATCGGTCGTCCAACCCTCAACAAGCTCAGGGCAGTCACTTCAACTTACCATTTCCTCGTCCAATTCCTCACTGAACACGGCATAGGAGAACTCAAAGGAGACCAGGCAACGGCAAAGGAATGTTATTTCGCATCCCTTGGTCCAGAAGCAAAACATCAGACAATGAAGATTGACAAGGGACACAGACTCGTCGAACCCACAGAGGAGCTGGAGGTAATAGTGTTGGACGACGAAAAGCCGCACAAAACCACCAGCATCGGGACAAAAATGGACGGAACAATGAGGGAATCCATGATCAAGTTCCTGAAGAGTAACCTGGATGTCTTTGCCTGGACGCACGACGACATGCTCGGTATTGACCCTGCAACAATCTGCCACAAGTTGAACGTAAACCCGTCCATCCGGCCCATAAAACAGAAAATGCGAGTATTTGCCCCTGATAGAAATCAAGCGATTTCTGACGAAGTAGAGAAGCTTCTGACAGCCAAGTTCATCAGAGAGGTTTTTTACCCCGACTGGCTAGCCAACGTCGTCATGGTGAAGAAGGCCAATGGCAAATGGAGAATGTGCGTAGACTTCACGGACCTCAACAAAGCCTGTCCAAAAGATAGCTTCCCCCTACCTCGGATTGACCAGCTAATGGACTCAACCGCAGAACACAGGTTGCTAACCTTCATGGACGCCTTCTCCGGGTACAACCAGATCATGATGGACAACGCTGATCAAGAGAAGACTTCTTTCATCACAAGCAAAGGACTCTTCTGCTACAAAGTCATGCCGTTTGGATTGAAGAACACTGGGGCTACCTACCAACGGCTGATGAACAAGATGTTCCACCACCAGATCGGATGAAACGTAGAGGTGTACGTCGACAATATGTTGGTGAAAACGAAGGACGAAGAAAATCACTTGGAGGATCTAAAAGAAACATTCGAGACTCTCCGCCGATATCGCATGAAACTCAACCCAAGTAAATGTGTCTTCGGCGTCTCGTCCGGAAAATTCTTAGAGTTCATGGTCTCCTAGAGAGGAATAGAGGCCAACCCAGACAAAATAAATGCCGTGCTGGAAATGACACCTCCAAGGACGATCAAAGAAGTTCAAAGCCTTACAGGAAGAGTGGCTGCACTCAACTGCTTCGTCTCACGAGCAACCGACAAATGCCTTCCGTTCTTCAAAACGCTGAGGAAGCCCTTCACCTGGACGGACGAATGTTAGAAATCCTTCGAAGACCTCAAGTTATACTTGACATCTCCACCGTTGCTGAGCCCCTCCCAACCAAGCGAAACGCTCTCCTTGTACTTGGTGGTCTCCCCAACAGCTGTCAGCTCAGCCCTCATAAAGGAAGACGACGGTATGCAGTTACTAGTATACTACACAAGAAAGGCCTTCCAGGGAGCAGAAGAAAGGTACCCAATAATGGAGAAACTAGCATTGGCTCTCGTCATTGCCGCCAGGAAACTACGGCCTTACTTTCAGTCACACAGAATCATCGACCTTACAAACCAACCCCTCCGAAAGGCAATGAATAAACCAGACGCCGCTGGAAGACTGGTTCAGTGGGCAATGGAGTTAAGCGAGTTCGATATCGAATATCGCCCTAGACAAGCCATCAAGGCACAAGCCCTAACCGACTTCATAGCTGAATTCACAGTTGCTGAGGAAGAACCGCAAGAAGAAGAACCAGACAAAAAATGGGAAGTCGAAATCGATGGGTCGTCAGTCAAGGGGGCAGGAGGCGTTGGAGTAGTCTTCAAGACACCAGAAGGACATCTACTGAAACACGCTGTTCGGCTCCAATACCCCACTACAAACAACGAAGCGGAGTACGAGGCCCTGTTGACGAGCCTGCGTATAGCTAGAGAACTTGGGGCAACTATGCTCAGGATTCAAAGCGACTCACAACTGATAGTTGGACAGGTCAACGGCGAGTATGAGGCAAAGGAAAACAGAATGGCCAAGTACCTCAAGCTCGTCAAGAAGGCAATCGACTGCTTTGACGAAGTTATCATCGTCCAAGTGCCCCGTGAGCAGAATACCAGGGCTGACACCTTAGCAAAGCTAGCTTCTTCTGATGAAGCGACCCACCAACACATCAAAGTCCAATACTCGCCAAGCCACATGGAAGAAGAAGTGAGCCCCATCGACGTCGGCAGCTCATGGATGACACCAATCACCCAGTACCTAGAAGAGGGAACCCTTCCTTTAAACCCCGTCGAAGCCAGAAAGCTGAAGGTCCGGTCAACCAGATTCACCATAATACGAGGGACACTATACAAAAGGGGTATCTCACTCCCATATTTAGGTTGCCTGGACAAAACGGAGGTTAACTACGTGATGAGAGAGGTCCACGAAGGAATCTGTGGCAATCACGCGGGAGCACGCTCCTTAGTGCACAAGCTCGTCCAAGCTGGATACTATTGGCCGACGATGCAGAAGGATGCAATCTCCTACACTCGTGCTTGTGACAAATGCCAGAGGTTCGGAAACCTCATCCACTCGCCACCAAAGGCACTAACCCCAATGACAGCACCCTGGCCGTTCGCCCAATGGGGTTTGGACATCATGGGATCTCTTCCTGTCGGACGAAGGCAGCTGAAATTCCTAGTAGTTGCAATAGATTATTTCACGAAGTGGGTAGAAGCTGAACCACTCGCTACGATCACAGAAAAGAACATAAGAGGGTTCGTGTGGAAGGCAATCATATGTAGGTTTGGAATACCCAGGACTTTCATATCCGACAATGGACGACAGTTCGACAATTTGCCTTTCCGAGAATTCTGTGAAGAACTTGGCATACACAACCACTACTCATCCCCAGGTCACCTGCAGGCCAATGGACAAGTGGAAGTTACAAATCGATCCTTGCTCAAGATGATCAAGACTCGACTTGAGGGAGCAAGGGGGCTATGGCCTGAAGAGCTTCCAAATATCCTGTGAGCATACAGGACGACAGCAAGAACTCCCACAAGAGAAACTCCATTTCGACTGACATACGGCACCGAAGCCGTCATACCAGTAGAAATCGGACTCACTACCTAGAGGACAAACCACTATGACGAGGGAAGTAACGACATTCAATTACGAGCAAACATGGATCTGCTGGACGAGGTTCGAGACCAAGCTGAAGCCAGGACCAGGGTCTACCAACAGAGGATGGCCCGCTACTACGATAGACGAGTGAAGCACAGGGAGTTCAAAGTTGGAGACTTAGTGCTGAGAAAAGTCACCCTCGCAACAAAAGACCCTACCCAGGGAAAACTAGGGCCCACATGAGAAGGACCATATAGGGTCGTCAAGTTCCACAGAAGAGACACTTATCACCTGGAGAAGTTGGGTGGGGATGCACTACCTCACCCTTGGAACGCCGAGCATCTGAAAAAGTATTACCAGTAAGGCAGCATTTACATGTATTTCTTTGCTCATATGATTCGAAATTTCCCTTGTACTTGTCTTTTCAAATAAACTAACGAAATGCTAAGTTACTCAAGCATAACCACTCCGTTCCCTATTCTCCAATAAAGTGCAAAGTGCATAGACGACCTTAACCACTTGAACAAAACAACAAGTGTAAGGTTCATCCACGCGAACAAAACAACAAATGCCAACGTCCCCAAGCATGTGTACAAACGCACATGTATGGACGGCCTTAACCGCTTGAACAAAACAACAAGCGTAAGGTTCACAGACGACCTTAACCGCTTGAACAAAACAACAAGCGTAAGATTCACAGACGACCTTAACCGCTTGAACAAAACAACAAGCGTAAGGTTCACAGACGACCTTAACCACTTGAACAAAACAACAAGTGTAAGGTTCATCCACTTGAACAAAACAACAAGTGTCAATGTCCCTAAGCATGTGTACAAACGCACATGTATGGACGACCTTAAACACTTGAACAAAACAACAAGTGTCAATGTCCCTAAGCGTGTGTACAAACGCACATGTATGGACGACCTTAAACACTTGAACAAAACAACAAGTGTCAATATCCCTAAGCCTGTGTACAAATGCACATGTATGGACGACCTTAAACACTTGGACAAAACAACAAGTGTCAACGCCCCTAAGCATGTGTGCAAACACAAAGGTGCACTAAAAACAAGTGTCACATCCACAAACGGGTGCAATCAAAAGCATTCAGATGGACGATCATAAGAACATGGTTAAAAAACAAGCATTCATAAACAAGTGCAATCAGAAATACTTGAACGATATTAAGAAAGGTACGAAGACATCACCATTTGCCAAACCAAGGCATCATAGCGTTACAACATTGTTTGAAAGTTTAAAAAGCCTCAAAACGGGCCCCACAAAAATACTGTTTTAAAAATATTACAAAAAGTTAAGAAGTAGCATCATCGTCCATCTGTGGATCAGCAGACGTCGTTCCTACATTTCCCTCGTCGGCGGGCATCATCGATTCGTCGTCCTCAAACGGTTGGAAAGCGTCGAAGTCAAGCTCTAGGTACTTCTTCTTCACCTGTTTCTTCAAAAAACTAAAATCAGAGAGAAAGTACTTTGTATTGTTATCATCATAAGCCTCTAACGATTTAAATTCCTCCACTACTGAGACCCTCGCCCCCTCCAGCTGTGAAGCCAACATCTTCATTTGCTCGTCGGCTCTCTTTGCGCCGTCCAACGCTTTCCTCAGATCCTCATCCTTCCTCGTCATGTCCACCTTGAGTGACGACAACTCACCCACGACCCTATCCCTGTCAAGAGTCAGTTCATTGACGAGTGTCGTTAGCCTCTGATTGGCCTGGGCAGCCTCCGACAATTGGACTTTCTACTTCAACAATACCTCCTCCCATTGGATGCAACGGTTGGCGATCACCGTAAGCTCAGTCAAGCCCTGCACGAGAAAACAAATGGTTAATCTCTAAAGAACACGAAACATGACGAAGGTGTGAGTAAGGAAAAGGAAAAAACCATACCTTCATAAGAGAATGGACGCCGGCCACCTTGATGATGTCGGTGTTGACCTTGTCATACTCACCGATATCGTCCTTCGTCACCACAGACTTGGCCCTCCGACAGGCCAAGGAAGCATCCCGGGGCAGGGTCGGCATTTTCTCCATAGACCGGCTGCACGATGGTTCGGTGGGGATCTCAACTATCTCGACCGACAATGTTGGAGCAGGATCTGGAAGAGACGGCTTCTGGGCAGGAGGAGAAGGAGGAGGAAGAAGACTTCTCTTGTCCGTCACCTTCTTCGACGACGAGTCAGTTTTTCTCTTCTTCCCCAGGGTCAGTGGAGCCTCGTCCTGCTGACTCATCATCTTCTTCAGCTTCTCCCTGTTAAGCTTAGCAGTCGCCATCCCTACAAAACAAAATAAAGACACCTTCAGATAAGCGTCGTCAGACTGACGAAGTAAACAACGTATTCGATTAAAGTACTCACTCTTCTGATTAATCTCCTACAACGATAAAACAGCCTCACTTGGTTCAAGGCCGAACGAATATAAAGCTAGAAGCTCAGGTCGTATGAAGTGCTTAAAATGATGCTCTTCGTGGTGCAACGCCCGAATCACCCTGTTATGGTCGTCCTGGTCTAACTTCGGTCGTTTGAGCGCTACCAAGAAGAAGAAAAGACGTCACATACAAATCACCGGAACACACTATAAAACATAAGGCATGCAAAGAAACACACACACACCAGAGAACGATGGCACGCCCCATTCTCGACGAATATGGATGAAATTGTCGTCCTTCTCACAAGCAAGACCCTCCCAATTATCTCCGCACACGAAGACAAAGTCGTCCTTCCATTCCCTGTTGGACGATGGGGTACCAACTACCAACTTCAGGCCTCTTTGCTGCATGTTTAGAGACCAGAACCCTGGAGAAGCAGGTATCTGGCAAGGCTTATAACAGAACAAAAGCTCGTCTACGGTGAGGTCGTCCTTCCCATCACTCAGGACCTTCCACATCACCATACAGCCAACAACTGTCCTCTAGGCATTGGGTGCCAATTGGCCTGGCGATAGGTTAAGACAATCCAATAGCTCCCTCATTAAGGGCTGTAAGGGAAACCTCACACCCGCGTTAAAGTCGGCTTCATAGAAGGCCACATCTCCATACCTCGATGAACACGCTACCTCGTCCGATTCAGGAATCCAAAGGACGACATCCTCCGGAATCTGATATCGGCGTCTATATTTGTCCAGTCCCTTAACATCCACTACTTTGGACAAATAGGATCTCGTGATCCAAGAGTCCTCAGGCCCGACAACCTTTGACGACCCAGAGACCGACGGAGTTTCCTCCGGGGAACGACTACCCTCGTCCTTTTCGGAAAGTCCCTCAGGGAGATCTTTAGAACGGATCGAAGACCAACTACCCCCCGCGGTGGCCATTGTATCCCTCAACACTCTCCAAGTGCTCAACGCCGGAAAAGTCAGATTAAAAAGCTCCTCTGACACACGACGGAGCACGCAATCGAGAGGGACTAAATCCCCAAAATCTATGGCCCTACCTTCACTTTCTGCCACCCGACACACCCCCACGAAGAAATTTCTAAACGTATGATCCAATGCTAACAAAGAAACCCAAATCGGAAAAAGAGGAAAAGGAACTCACCAGAGAAAGGAAAACACCTCGGAGTAGGAGCGGGAAAATGAAATAAAGAAAAACAAAAACCTCTTTTTCAAGTTTAAATAGCCAAAACCTTGAGCATACGAAATGAGCCATCGCTTCGTAAGACATGCCCAGTGAAGGACACGTGTCAAAAATTGAAGTCCCGCGGTCACTTCACCATTTAATGCACGAGATTGAATACGGCTGTGCGCCTCTCGAGAAAGATACTCGCGCCAAAAAACAAGCGAATATATATATCCCGTCCGTCGCCCCAAAAAGGGCCCACGGCGGAATAGGGGGCATCTGATGTGTTCACTACCTAATGGACGGACGACATTACCATGAGCAACCACCATGACGACGATAGACAAAGCTGACCTCGTTATACCAACCAAACAAGGTATCATTAGAACGGGAGGCCTCAGATAAGCCTTCTAACCAAGAGACGGACCACGTAGACGAACGACCATCAGGCCATGTCGTCTGTCAGGAAAAACACAAGTAAGGACGACATTAAGCATCGTCCTTACTACATCTACACGAACCCCTCACGCAGTCCCTAACGGCTCATTAAAGACCACCGTTACAAACTGAATCAAATACCATTATGACCCATTAATGACAGTATCCCCGAGATATTGTAAACGCCTTCATAAAAAACCCCCATTCACGCCCAATAAAGAGGGGAATTAAGGAAGGTTTAACGGCTACTTTCTGGAGCATCTATATAAACCTCCGGACAGGAAGACATAAGGTACGCACACTTTTAGCCTAAACACTTTTACTTACCTGTTAATCATTCTCCCCAAATTCCTGACAAAGGCATCGGAGGAACTTTGGCCGGCACCCCACCGGTGTTTCCTTACCGCCGTCATCATTTCTTATTGTTTCAGGTCTTCCATCAGAGAGAGCTTTTGTCGGACGACCGAGCTGATTTTCAAGCATCATCATAAAATATTATAAAAGTCTGACGAAACCTAATTGTATAATGACTTAAATTCAAAGAGAATATTAATTTAAGATGTCCATTTTAATTTACTTAAGTAAAACTTGAGCTTAAGGAATTAAAATGGATGTAATTAGGTTATTGGGCCATGTAGACAAAAACGACGAGGGTAAATCCCTTCACTTAGTGAGCTCATTATATCATGTAGGACTAGGGATTCCTTTTGACACTTTTGTGCTCTATTTGGCATGAGACTCGCCTTTTAAGTCCCTTCCAATGTCTTCTTTAAGGATTGAGGACTCAAATTTATTAATTGATACAAATTTTGCTGTTTAAAATTAGTTTTATGATATGGAAGGTAAGTCGACAAGCTTAGATCAACTCACTCACACAAGTTAGCACCTCTGGCGCTTGAGTATTGAGCAAATATGATACATTGTGTCTCTTAATGCTTGTGTGATGGATAGAGCTGGTTAACCAAATGTATGTGATTATCTTAGTTGAGACTAAGATGAGGTCTGTAATATTTTAATTAGACCATGCATAGATAGCTCACAATCCATGTAGCCTGTGATTAACCAGATGCATGACATGAATTTGATACATGAAGTGGTGAGCCAATAAAGGACTCAAGTTAGGTGCTAAGGTAGTGACTCGACTAAGATATGTATGTGTGAGATACCGCATGGTTACCTCTTGGGGGTCGTTCGTGCTATTGAACATTTTTAGGGTTATAAGAAGAGGAACAAGGAGTCGCCACGTGATGTATAGGTCCAGGAACCATAAATATGACTTCATACACAAAATGACTAGTCTTGAGTTAGGTCCGAAGCTAAGGTACGTCTTGGGAAAGTGGTAGGCACCCAAGAACACCCAGCCTAATGGTTGGCCTTCCTCTATATTACTTGATATTCTTTTGAGAGAGTTTATTAGATAAATCTAAACATACATAAAGCAATTAAACATAAAACTATCACAATCAAGGAGCAACCAAAGCATGATAATTAGGGCACAATATTCTTATAGAGTTAAAGGAGAATTCTCACTTGAATCCAAGCTCATCACCAAATTGTAGGGAATCATCCTCACAATAAGCATATAATAATATAACAGCATGACAAGATGTAAATTAAGGAATATGTTCTATCCGGCAAATAGACATGGTATAACTCATTGGAGTGTGATTAAACATGCAAATATAATAAAGATTTAGACATGCAAACTAAACCTAATAAACAACATGGTAATAAGACATTCATGGGGGTTGATATGGACTATTGAGAAGATCCGTACCTAGCTTCTAGGGAGCTTGTTACTACAAGCTAACAAATTATCATTGGTCACTCAGACTGATCTCTCTGACAGAGTTGTGTGTTGATCACCAAAGGAAAAGGCTCTGAATGCCTAGGTTAATGATTGGCAGTTTCATGAGAAAGGGATTAGCCTTCTAGTTCTTCAATTAGAGAGTAATTACTCGCTCAAGAACTCTTCTTCACTACTTTCTTCTAACTAACTAAGCAGGGCTTCGTCTCTCTTAGAACTGCTACCTCTAAACTCTCGAATTGCCTAGAGTTTTGCTACTTTCAAACTTTACTATACTAGTATTGCTTAGTATTTTCAGTGTCTTTTTTTAGGCTCTCCGAGATGTTTTTGTTGTGAGGTATGGAGCTCATTTTATAGTGGAAAAAAGGGTTAGGTCTGCTTGAAAATGGGGTGAACTGGGTTGTTCCCGCAGAAAATAACTCAATTTTCACGATTAGGATTTTTGGCCAGCGGCATTGGCGTACGTCTAAGATATGTGCGCCTCTTCACTAAAGACATACGCCTGACTAAGGAGGCGCACGTCCCTTAAGTCAAAAGACAGCTTTAAATTTCGATTTTCTAGAAGATTCTTGGTGATTTTCAACACACATTTTGTTACCCAAATATCAACCTAAGAGGGGGGGTGATTTAGGTTGAGGCAAACTTTTTCGATTTAAATGCGGAATTAAAAACTATTTTCAATTAGCAAAAATTGATTAAACAAATTTAATAACACAATTCAATTGCAATATAGATATGATAGAAAATCAAGCACAAGCATATATAAGCAATTGAATAAGTAAGAGATAGAGATAGAGAAAATCAAACACAATGATTTTTATCGAGGTTCGGCTTCCCCACCTACGTCCCCGCCTCAAGAACACTTCTTGAGGATTCTCAAATCCACTATTTGACAATCTCCTTTTGGGTGAAGATCAAACCGTTACAAATCTTCCTTACACGGTGAAGAGTAACCACCAAGTGAAAAATCTTTTTCACTCCTTAGGATTTATACCAAAACCCACAAATCTTCCTTACACGGTGAAGAGTAACCACCGAGTGAAAAATCATTTTCACTCCTTAGGATTTATACCAAAACCCTAACAAAATACTCACAAGTTTTAACAAAGATTTGTTGTACAAAATAAGGCTCTCTCAAAGAGTAGTTGTACATAATATGCTCACTCTAATAGTATATCAAAGATTTGATCAATATGGCTCAAAAAGTGTTTAGAGGAATTTGATTTTCAATCAAGGATTTTGAATGATATGAAAATATAAGCTTGAGAAATGATGGATTGATGTAAAAGATATTTTCTTTTCTTTCTCTGATTTCTCTTGTATGCTCTATGCTTAGAAATGAAGAAAGAGTAGTATTTATAGCCGTAATTGATTTCTTCTGTTACTCATGGCTGTCTTGTATTTGTTTTAAATTTCAATCAATCAAGCCATTATCTTTGACTATGTGAATTTTTGAAAGCTTTTCTATTTCAAAGATTTTTTAGCCGTGATAGATTTCATTGTTGTCTTGCATTTTTGAATCTTAATCAATCAAGCCGTTTTCTTTGACTTTGTTAAGATTTTGAAAGCTTTTCAATTTCAGAAAATTTTCACTGTAAGATATTTCTTTGTGTTCACATTGGATATTTTTAAATATCAATCAATCTAGCCATTAATATTGACTTTGTCAATATTTTGAAAACTTTTCTATTTCAAAAATTTTTCACCGTAATAGATTTCTTTGTGTTCACATGGCTATCTTTAAATATCAATCAATCTAGCCATTAATATTGACTTTGTCAATATTTTGAAAACTTTTCTGCTTCAAAAATTTTTCAGCCGTAATTGATTTATTTGTTTTGAATTGCAATCAATTTAGCCGTTATTTTTTAAAATCAATTTAAGTTGGTTTTAAAGTTGAGCCTTAAATATCAAATCTTAATAAACTTTACAAAACCTAACTCTTACTTCTCATATGTCTCGGAACATGATCTTTGAGCTTAATTTCTTTGTCTTGAGACTTGATGACTTTGATCTTCAGTGAATTTGCAACTTGTCGACTTTGCATTTGCTTGATAATTGAATTGGCCATGTTGGTCCAATTAAATCAATAGCCAACATTATGCTTTAAACATAAATCATTAGTTCATATGAAAATATCATTTATGAATAACTTAAAATCATGGTTATCATCAAAACTACATGAATGTCCTTGGATTAATTAGCCGAGTAATAGGTATTGAAACCTTGAGGCTAACACATTTTCCTTACGAGAGTCTTGAATAATCATCATTGAGACTGGGGACCATAAGTATTGACCGGTACAAATTGAGGTGTCTACAGTATGGTGTATTGAGTTTAAACATACGTTCTTCCTTAAGAGAACTTCACTGTAGTATGTGTTTCATACATGTCCTTGTTTGACCAACAACGGAGGTGAAAGAACGTATCCCTATTTTTTTCATCATGTGAGTCCCATGGGTCTTTGTCTAAGATGGCAAGATCCCACTCATGTCATTTATGACTTTGGATTATGTCAGACAACAAAGGTTTTGATGTATGTTTTTTTTTTTTTTTTTTTTTTTTTGAATTGATGATAGAAATACACATGCATACACTACACTAATTTTTGTATAAGTTGGAGATTGAACCCACGCCCTTTAGGGGTGAGGATCAAGGGAGGGGATTGCACCACTAGGCCAAATGCCTTGTGGGCAGGTTTTGATGTATGTTACTATAACATATTGCTTACAACCACAGTATATGTGGTCTAAACGGGCATAGTTGGGAAACGGTCGAACTAAAGTTAAGTGACATGAGGATGAAAGGGAAGACTCTTCGGCAACACATCATCGAGTATGTACTCATTGTTGATAGGCTATGGCGCTTTATGATAGAGACTTAATCATGAGCACATTACAACAATTATGATGGGTCAAGCATAGATCTAGGTATTTAGACTCGAGAGAGATTAGAAACGCTTAATATGTTGTGTTAGAATGAGTGTAGGTCATAACGAGACACTTTGTTATGCTGGTCCTTCATTAGGATTTAGTATATATAGTGCTCCCAACTTAGAGAACATATGGAGTGATTAGAAATGCTTGATCTATTGTGAGTGGGAGATGTAAGTTGTAATGGGACGGACACCCATGTGCAGAATGTGGCAAAGGAGTAACAGGCGTTACTCCTCCATTATGGGAGTGTAACGGTTGAGCATTACACAAACTAGCGTATGACCCGCACAATATACGAGATACATTTATTTAATATGAATAACAAAAACGGTAAAATATGTTAATTTGTAGGTAGAGTAGCTAAATTTATAATGAAATTTAATGTACTATATTGTGTATATAAATTACTATTATTTAAACCATTGAAATATATTTGAAAAAAATTACATCTAGTCAAATGTATAATGACTAACTACATTAAACACATAGAAAAAGTTTATATGAAAATACAAATATAGGTTAGTAGGAAGAAGTTGAAGTATCAATATCTTTAGTTAGGCATTCTAATTGTTTTCCAGCTGCATTTGCCATTAACCTGAATTCAAAATTTAAAATATATTAGTTTTGTATTATTAATTGGAACTTCAAAAACATATATTTTTCTATTGGTAACATACAGATGAAAAATATGATTGATGTAGAATTTATAAGTACATACCTTGTGACGGTTTTGCATAACTCTTTGTACATTAAATGGTCTATGTCAGCTTGGGACTTTAAGAACTACGATTTAGCATCCAAATTTTAAAATAATTGTCTCATGAAAGTAAATGTAGAAGTAGATTAGTAATAATTCTATACATTATTCTCATGGACGTTTGAACTGTTAATTGAAGAAGAACAAAATAGTTTGTAAATGTTTGGATAACGTATTAGCTAATACCCAATCCAAAATAATGAAGTAACACACCTTTCATCTAATTGTGAGATCAAGACTCGCTTCACTAATCTTCATAGGTGTATCTTGTCAGTTTGAATAGTACATCCCCAACCAAGGGAATATATTCTTAATTTCACAACCTAATCCATATAGATGACAATTTTTATTCCAATTTGAATAATATTATAATCGAAAAATGATGATGATCGAACATAACATTAAGACATGTACCTTGTAATCAATAGATCCCAAGTTTGATATTGACTGGCTGGTCTTCCACATCTCCCAAAGATCGGTGTCATCAATCTAAGCCATGTTCAAATAAGTGTAACACCACATACAAATTCTACTAAGGTTTTTTTAATTAAATGAAAGTTTTAATGTCTTCTAGTTTCAAGGCATTCATTCAAAGAAGACATGTGAGTACTTTTAACACATACCTTGCTACTACTAATTGCACCATTTTTATGAATGGTCAATCCCTTGAATTCTTTTTTACGATCATCCAATATTGGTTTATGCATCATTACATCCTTCTGTTAACATTATAAAACAAAACCGCTATCAAAAGAGAGTTAGAAAAATAATTTTTTATTTTCTTCTTAAAAAAACTTGCAAACAGAAGAGCCAAACGAAACCTGAAAATAGTGCATAATTACTAACATCCTATCCTAATCACTAACATGCTTCGTGTGTAAAACTATGTCATATAACAGTACATCATTTACTCATAAAAAAAAAATAGCAGTACTTCATTTGAAACAATGTTGATGCAAATAATTGTAATATCATAATACAACAAATGGAAGTACCAAAAATAACAATTTCAAGAAACACACCCGAGACAATTGCTTTTCAGGGAATAAATTGTTTACGAAATTAGCAGTGCGTTTGTGTGTTTGATATGGACTTTGTTGGGATTTTTTGGATTCGTTTGTTTTCTATTGTTGTACATCTATTGTCATTAATTGTATTGTTGTACACTCTATATATCAGATAAGATTAATGTAATTGGTATAAACAGTAAATTGCATAAAGAAATACAAAATATCAAAACTTTGTTTCTTCTTTTTTGTTAATTATACGTGTCTAGCAAATAAAAAAGACATTGCATTATAAACAAAAATTAAGAGAGAAGAAAAACACTGATGCTGCCCAAACCTTTCAACTTCCTCAGGTGACTCTTCTTGCTGAAACGCCAAGATCTTGCTTCCTTGAATTCTTTTCAAAGAGAAATAAAACATTGCCTTTGTAACTACTTTGCAAGGGAAGAAAAAAGTCAAGTTTATAACATAGAGATGAGAACGTTGTTGAGAAAATAGTACCTACCCAAGAATAAAAAGTAAACAGTAAAACTGAAACGATGTAAGTGAGCGAAAGAAGACGTCCATTGGACTTCTTTTCTTTTTCAGATTTATTTTTTTATTTTTGTTCTTGCCCGTTGTTTTTATTTAAACAATTTCGGGATGGAATTTTATTTGTGTTTGGTCATTAATTTTCAATTGGACAATTTTTTTTTTTTTTGTTCAGGCGTTAATTTTAATAAAATACTATTCAGGCGTTAATTTTTTAGTTGATAGTCAATTGATAGTTAAATTGAACTAATCTATTCCTCTAAAAAAAAAATCTTAGAGAAGTATATTTTATTAAGATATCTTTTAACTGTAGGAGATTTATTTTAAAAAATTGGTTATTGTGTGTTTTTATTTAAAAGTGTTTGACATGAATTAAAATTAATCAAAACATTTAAAAAAAAAAGGTACACGTTGTTTAGGTTTTTTTTTTTTAATAAAAAAAATTGGTGTTTAAGTTTTTGTTCAGGCGTTAATTTTTTAGTTAATAGTCAATTGATAGTTAAATTGAACTTATCTATTCCTCAAAAATAGTCAATTGATAGTTAAATTGAACTAATCTATTCCTAAAAAAAAAAAAATATTAGAGAAGTATATTTTATTAAGATGTCTTTTAACCGTAGGAGATTTATTTAAAAAAATTGTTATTATGTGTTTTTATTTAAAATGTTTGACATGAATTGAAATTAATCAAAACATTTAAAAAAAAGTACAAAAAAACATTTTTTTTTAAACAACGTATCATTTCATAAATTTAAACGATAGATAAACATGCCACTTGTCATGATGTAAGATCTTTTAAATTTTAACGTTCATATTTTTTATTACTAGACTATAACCCGCGCAATGCGCAACTCTTTTTTATTATTTTTCTAAAAATATGTTTCTAACAAAACAACTCAACTAAGAAGAAGGGGAAAAAAATAACAATAAAAAAAATGTAAAATAGAAAATATAAATAATTTTTATTTGCGCTTAAAAATATAAATGATTATTTTTATTATATCTCATCAAATGTATTATACTGATTTTTGTTATATTTTATCAAATGTATTATACTAAGTCTATAAAGATAACTACCAATAATTTCCTAGCTTAGTTTCATCGATTCCTTTCAATTGGGGTTTATATCCCGGGCCGGGGTTGTATTCACTTAGCAAAAAAAAAAAAACTCATTTCACATCGTTTATGAATTTCAATCACTTTGATAAACCTCAATTATTCCATATATGGATTCTAAATGTTCAGAGGTTTCTCATTTTTGTTTAACTTACAATACTTTGATAGTACAAATAAATAACATAATTTGTCACATATTTAATTATCCCATCTTTACCTTTTTTGACTTTCTTTTGTTTCTCTTTTCATCTTTTTTTGGGCAATTTATCACTTATTAATAATCACATAAATAATATCTGTGACCATAGAACTCCATCATATAACAAATTGGTTCACAGAGATAAAAATGACAATGTTGTCTTAAGTCTAACACGTATCTCTTAGGAAAATTTAACACATAGAAAAAAAAATGTTAAGATGTTATTCCCTCTACCCCTAAAAAAATAAAAAAAATAAAAAATTAACACAATTGCCTCTTTTGGTTATCTCTAAATGATAGTCCATTGATCTCCTAAATCTCAGATAATTTGAATGTTGCCTCATCAATTCTAATATGAGTGTTGAAAAATAATTTATACTTAACACTTACCCCCAAAAATATATTAAACAGATAGTTCTCAAGTTATTTAGCACATCCAATTGTATAAAAATAAAATAATTAAGTCAAACTATATTTTATATACAGTTAGATAGTATCAAAAAAAAAAAACATATTTTTGGTTGCAAAAATAGAGGACTACAACTTAACCAAGCAAAAATACTTTGAATATATCCAATTGTATAAAAATAAAAAGATCAAAGTCAAACTAAATTTTGTATGCACTTAAATAGTATCAGAAATTGTAAAAAAAAAAAAAACATTTTTGGTTGCAAAAAATAGAGGACTACAACTTAACCAAGCAAAAATACTTCAAATGTAAAATATACATATTGCATATTGCATAGAAAAACTCATTCTAACTATATCCTCCACTCTCTTCAAGACCAACTCGGCTAATGCACCTGCATGCATGAAAAAAAAAAAAAAAAAAAAAAACATATGATCAGAATCAATTGAAATTGCTAATAACAATGAGACACGTTTTACTCCACTCTTTAAGATCAATTCATTAAGGTATCTCATGACAGAAGAATATCCTTTTACATAATTATAGCTAGAGTCATATAACTCATGAAAGAATTTCATATAATAATTCAAATGAATATTTTAAAAGCATGAAATTCTGCCTCATGTTCCTTTTCAGTTTTCACGAAAGTATATTGTCATACAACAACTATCATCATTGATTTAACTTTTAAAGCAAAAAGGAAACGAAACTTTTATGGCGAAACCACATATATAGTTAAAGTATCATTTTTCGATGTATCTGCAAGTATTAATAGCTATTTAGCATTCAACTTGGAAAAAAACTCAACCTAACTATAGCAGTTTATAATCTAAACAAATCTTTGCTCTTTAAATAAAGAAAATATAATTTTCAAATATACAATTATCAACATAGCAAACACATAGAAATTTAACCTCAGATTAGATGAAAATGAAGGTAATACTTATGTAAACTTTATCTTGCCCAAGCTCTTATTTTCACTTAAATATTAAATATTAGAAAATAATTATACAATAATAAGTAAATTAGACGCAAACAAAAATAAAATACAATATAAATTGATACAAACCTAGGGATGGAACCCAAGTACTCATAAAGGGGTTGGACTTTTTGGGGAGTAGAATGACCATTAGGCGAATGCAAGTTGAAATTTAAATATATATTTGAAATAACATATATTGTGTTTAACAGAAGAAATATATTTATTTATATCTATTAATTAATAAGACCATTTAATTTATTAAATATACATTTAATTGGAGTATTTAATTGGGTAGTGGGTATTTAATTTATTAATGGTGTAGTTTTTATTATGGGGTAGTGGGTATTTAGTTTAGTTTATTTAATTCATATGCCACCTAAATAGGTATCAAGCAAAAATTGCCATACATGCCACATGGCAAAGATAAATGTCTTCTGCTTTAATTTATATATATACAATAGTAAGTAAATTAGACGCAAACAAAAATAAAAATGCAAACAAAAAGAAAATATAATATAAATTGATACAAACTTAGGTATACTTTATCTTACCTAAGCTCTTATTTCCACTTAAATATTAAATATTAGAAAATAATTATACAATAATAAGTAAATTAGACAAAAATAAAATATGCAAACAAAAATAAAATACAATATAAATTGATACAAACCTAGGGATGGAACCCAAGTACTCATAAAGGGGTTGGACTTTTTGGGGAGTAGAATGACCATTAGGGCGAATGCCCAAGTTGAAATTTAAATATATATTTGAAATAACATATATTGTGTTTAACAGATTTGACTGAAATATATTTATTTATATCTGAATTAATTAATAAGACCATTTAATTTATTAAATATGAGCATTTAATTGGAGTATTTAATTGGGTAGTGGGTATTTAATTTATTAATGGTGTAGTTTTTATTATGGGGTAGTGGGTATTTAGTTTAGTTTATTTAATTCATATGCCACCTAAGATGTTAGGTATCAAGCAAAAGGCATTGCCATACATGCCACATGGCAAAGATATGGCAATGTCTTCTGCTTTAATTTATATATATACAATAGTAAGTAAATTCGACGCAAACAAAAATAAAATACAATATAAATTGATACAAACCTAGGGATGGAACCCAAGCACTCACAAAGGGGTTGGACTTTTTGGAGAGTGGAATGACCATTAGGGCGAAAGCCCAAGTTGAAATTTAAATGCATATTTGAAATAACATATATTGTGTTTAACAGATTTAGCTGGAATATATTTATTTATATCTGAATTAATTAATAAGACCATTTAATTTATTAAATATGAGCATTTAATTGGAGTATTTAATTGGGTAGTGGGTATTTAATTTATTATGGGGTAGTGGGTATTTAGTTTAGTTTATTTAATTCATGTGCCACCTAAGATGTTACGTGTCAAGCAAAAAGTATTGTCAGACATGCCACATGGCAAAGATATGGCAATGTCTTCTGCTTTAATTTATATATAGATATTATTAAATATGAGCATTTAATTGGAGTATTTAATTGGGTAGTGGGTATTTAATTTATTATGGGATAGTGGGTATTTAGTTTAGTTTATTTAATTCATGTGCCACCTAAGATGTTACGTGTCAAGCAAAAAGTATTGTCAGACATGCCACATGACAAAGATATGGCAATGTCTTCTTTTAATTTATATATAGATATAGATTATGGTATTAAATTAGTATAGATAACTAATAACACTGACAATTATGAGTTATTAATGAAAACTCATCACTATGGCTAAGGAGTAACACTCAGGCGTGACTCCTCCATTATGAGAGAGTAATGTTTGAGCATTAGACAGATGACTGACTGGTAACACTGACAGTTCACTTATCCGAAAACAGACAATCAAGACTCCAGACTCAAGAGTAAATGGGCACTACAACTTTAAAAGGAAAATGACGTGAGAGAAAGAGGTATACAATTCTTGAGAAACTTGGCATCAAAACGCCAATAACATCATGCCACACCAATGTTCGAGGGTCACTCTTTTCATTATTTACCAAGTGTCACCGTCGAGTGGGTCCTACAATTGTCCGTATCTCCACCAAGATACGATGGTTAAGCATGTCTAATTAAAAGTGAACCACGAGCTCTATATAACAGAACAAAAGTAGTGGGATGTATCTATCATTGTACAGTCTCTACTGTAGTGTGGGGAAATTTTATTTGAATATGCAGTGAATGATGATGAAAGTGTAGAAAATGGGTGGACATTTTGCACCCACATATATTGTCCTTTTGACACAACCTGAAGGAAGGGGGCCCCTACATACATAAAGTCATGGAAGCTGTACGTCTATGATGTTTGGACACACACGCCCATTGTTCAACGTTATCTTCCTGTTTTAATGGCTGAGAATTCATGTTCAACGTTATCCTCCTGTTTCAATGACTGAGAAATCATAGCGCGTGCATATGCACTCTTTTATCATGTTGGTACAAAAACACATATTTTCCATGCAACTGATTTTCCTTATCTCAAAAGGCATATAAGTATGGTGTTAGTGACCAATTATTGGATGGTGATCATTTACGCTTTCCCTTTCTCTATTTCTCTCTTTCCATCATCATGATGAGCATCTCTATGGAGCTTTTGAGGGGCTGCAGGTACTTATTCTTTTCTTCTTGTCTGTAACATTTCTTTAACGACATTATTTATGAATATTTGATTGATGGTGTTGCAACTAGTATACAAGATTACAAGGGAACTATGAAGTTTCTGAACAAGTATATGCTTTCTTATTTCTTAGTTCATTCTTATTTATGCAATTGCAATGCTTTTTTCTTCTTCTTTTCCATTAACTGATTTCTCCTATATTCTCTTGTGGTGAATAATTTTAAAATATAGCAATTGAACATGTGCAAGTATGCCAGGTGATCATTTAATTTCGCCAGATAATCTCATTGTGTATATCTTTCCTTTTTTTTTTTTCTTTTTTTTTCAAACACACTTCAATTTTTAATATTTGCAAATTTTATTATTTTTCCTATTTTATATAATTTTCTTTTAAAAAAAAAAAAAATGTAAATGGTAGGATCCACTCAAAACAATTCATTGCTTTTATAACAGTTAGGTCAAAAGGAAAATTAGAATGTATCAAAAGTTGCATCGATTATGAGGACTTAGTAAATCCATATGAACGTTGAGAAAATGATACTTTTAGTTATTTCATTCATGACCATTTTTGTACCACCTCCTTGATTGGACAATTCTAGTACAACTATAGTAGCAATGGCTAGCTTTTTTATTTTTTTAATAATTCAATAGTTAGAGGATGAAGAATTTTAATGATTTGAGTCTTGGATGTCTCATTTGAGAACACCAAGAGATGCCAATGAGAAAAAAACATAATCAAGTTTATTTACTATCCAATTTGATCGCATGTGCATAGTTTGGTTTTTCTGAAAATCCCTAATTATTTCTCGTGTAACCTTATTAGGAATTTACGGTAACAACATTGAGCTTTTTATATATATATATATATATATATCTTTTTTGTTTATGATAAATAGGGAAGAGAGATTTGAACCTAAGTATTCTTAGTATTTTCATGAGAAGAACAAAGCAATTCCACTTAGTTATAAAATTCTTGGCCTCTATCGAATTGTTGAAAGTTTCATAAAATAGCAACTAATTTACTAGTATTTTTTCTTGTTGAAGTTATTGAGTGATTGAAGAGAGAAAAGAGAGAAGCGGAAGCAATATTTTAATGTGGTTCGGCCTGATAGCTTACGTCCAATGTGAAAAACCCTACTTGAAGACTACATCTTTGTTATTGAACTTTTGTATTTACGATGAACTCATTGTAAGGTTTATACACTAGAGAATCTTAGGCTAAGCCTAAAGTTAGTTTGCTTGTTCTACAAGTACATGGGTCTATAATACGTTTGGGCTACTTGAACCATAATATCTCTAACATACCCCCCCCCCCCCCAGCGCGCCCGCCCGCCCGCAAATGTAAGATGAAACCTTTAGTTTGTGAAGTCTTGAATTTATGACATGACAATTCTAAAAACGCACCATACAAATGTGGAGCAACTGCAAACGGTTTGCGGGGATTCTGACACCAATTGTCAGAACCTGTATTGGTAAATGGCAGCATCGAGTGGACAATGTCGCTAGTAGTGGTGAGACATGTGGTTTGCAAGTCACGTCTACCCTCAAAAGGCTCTAAAATTATCGTGGTCATATGGTGATTCAAGATGCTAGTGCATCTTAGCACATGTGATTTCTTAATAATGTGTGAGGCCTGTGGCCTACATGATGCTGGAAGCTCATGGACGTGCATGATGTTAGAGGTTCGTGGGCTCATATAATACTGGAGATGTGGCATGTGGGCATGTGTGATGCAGCTGATGTGGCACTTCTGTTGTCGTGGCATTGAGGACGTGGTTGGTGATGTGACACACTGGCATCCAACTAACATGGCAAGGCTAACATGGCACTGATGGCATGACAAGTGACATGGTGTTAAGACCCCAACCATCCCACATCCGTGGGTATGCTTACCCTAGCCATTAAGGCACGGATTGGCTTAGCTTAACATTTGATTAAAACATGTATTAGTTTATATTCATGATTAGTAAGGTCCAAGCTATCTAAGCTTGTACCTTGATGGTTAATTAAGTGCATTGGGGGTCTAGTACATTCCTAGGCTTTAACCCCTTGTACTTAATTGTTAGAGATTCTAAGGTTGTACCTTGGTGAGAAATGCATTGCATGAGAAATGCATGATCAGCTCGGCCAATGAGAGGAGAGCATGAGCTCGGCCAATGAGAGGAGTGCATGAGAAATCCCATGCAAACCGTGTGGGTTATCTCTCCCACTCCTCCATTGTTGCCCATTATCCAAATAACTCCATTGTTACTCATAGAATTCTCTCTAGGAGATTATAGAATTAGTTGATAGAATTCATTAAGAATTAGGAGGTTTTCTTCATAAATCCAAGGGGATCCATCCTATCGGATTGGATTGTTCAAAGTGTGTCTTGATTGTGTGATTGTTGAGGGAGATTGAGGGTTTTAGAGAGAGAAAGCAAGGGGATCCTTTCATTTGGTATCAAAGCTAATTACGAGCCATGGTGATTGAAACAAGAGCTGGAGTTCCAATCGGAGTTCTTGATGAAGGATTGCAAAGATTGCAAACTCAAATTGATGAGCACTCGGGTACAATTGAGCTATTGCACACAAAGTTTGATCGGCTTGAGGCTAAGGTGGATATTGGCTTTGACAATCTTCAAGCCATGATGAGGGAGCTGCTACAAAAGCAACCGGTGGTGGAGCAACCAGCTGTGCAACCGAGGCAAGAGGAGCAAACTCCAAATCGGGTTCAAGCTAATTTGGGAGAGCAAATTCCAATAGCTCCTAGAGAAGCTCAAGGGGTTCCATTAGGGGCTGAGATGAGGAAGGCTATGCCCATGAGACAATTGAATCAAGACTTTAGAGTCCAAGCTAATCAGCCACGGGTTGGTATGCAAATGGGTGAGGTTTTTGAAAATGGGTAAAATGGACCCATTTTGGGTGATTTTGATGACCCGATTGAGGAAAGAAGGAGTGTGAGGAACAATGCTAGGTTCATGCCACCATTTCAAGGGCATTGTGATGATCTTTATGAGGAACCTTGGCTAGGAAGGAGGCAAAGAAGGCAGCAAGGGCAGTAAGCACAGTTTGAGCCCCGTGCAGCCTCTCCAAGACATGGAATGCACTTTGGTGAACCGCTTGTAGAATCATTGTGTGGTTTGGGCAATGCAAGGCCCCACCATCTTTTGAAGGCCAATGTGGGTTGTATGGTGAAGAATATTGGCATGAGAAAAGGTTTCCAAGGCAGCAGCAGCAGTTCCATACATTTGGACAGCAAGCACAGCCACAAAGGCATGCTAGTCAAGCTAGGGAACCAAGGAATGCTCCATGGCCTCAAGGTGATGTTGTAGAGCCTTGGTATGATCATGGAGGGGGCAGAGGTAATTGTGGAAGAGCAAGGAACTATCAAGGACCTCAAGATAGAGATCCTTATGGAAAGAATCAAGATCCACTCCAAAGGCAACAAGGAAGGCAAGCAAGGGAGCCGAGAGCAATGGAGCTTGAATTCCCAAGGTTCAAGGGAGGTGATCCTACTTCTTGGATGTTTAAAGCAATTCAGTATTTTGAATATTATCAAGTCCATGATGCTTCAAAGGTAATGCATGCTTCTTATCATTTAGATGATGATGCATTGATATGGTTTCAAAGTTGTGAGCATGATTTAGGTTGTTGGGATAATTTTGCTAGAGCAATTCAACTTAGGTTTGGGCCTCCTAGCTATGATGATCCTATGGAATTATTGATTAAACTAAAGCATGTTAATTCTATTGAGGAGTATAAGGGGCTGTTTGAGTCACTTAGCAATAGGATTAGGAATTTGTCAAGCATGCATAAACTAAATTGTTTCATGAGTGGGTTGAAAGATGAAGTGAGGTTGGCAATCAAGATGCAAGGGCCAAGAACCTTGGGTGAGGCCTATGCATTGGCTAAAATTCAAGAGCAATACCTAGCTAATGTCAAGAGAAGCACAAGGCCTAGTTATGAGGCAAACAAAGGACAATTGGGAGCAACATAGTTCTCAACAAGTTGCTGCCCAATTTGGTCCCAAAGTTGCTGCCCAAATTGATCCTAAAGTTGCTGAATGTGATCCAAAGGTGGCTGCCCAAATTGTTCCCAAAGTTGCTGCCCAAATTGATCCTAAAGTTGCTGAATGTGATCCTAAGGTAGCAAATGGCCAAGTAATAAGAACTTTGGGTGAATGCAAAGAAGTGAAGTTCAAGATGCAAGGCTTGCACTTGAAATTGACTTTCAACTTGCTAGAATTGAGAGGATGTGGCATAGTATTGGGTACCCAATGGTTGAGCACACTTGGGATGATTAATTGGGACTTCAAGAACCTTATGATGGGGTTCATGCATGAAGGAAGGCAAGTGTGGCTGCAAGGGTTGAAGGAAAAACCCAACTTAATACAAGGTAGCAAGGACTTCAAGGGGAAGGCTACCATGAAGGGACTACTCTTTCAGATTATGCCTTGTGAGTTGGCTAGTATACAAGAAGAGATTGGTGCTCCAATCCGAGAGTTAGTAGAAGAATTTCCTCAAGTCTTTGAGGAACCCGAGGGTTTGCCTCCCAAGAGGAACCATGAGCACCAAATACTACTCAAGCATGAGACTAAGCAAGCCTGCAGGGCTTCTCCAACCTCTTGGCATACCTCCTAGGCCGTGGCACTCCATTAGTATGGACTTTGTGGAAGGGCTGCCCACTTCTAGCAAGCAAAATGTGATTTTGGTTAGTGTGGACAGATTTACAAAGTATGTGCACTTCATTCCCCTCTCTCATCCTTATACGGTTTCAAGGGTGGCTTTCTTATTCTTGCAACATATGTTCAAGCTACATGGTTTGTCATCTTCCATTGTGAGTGAGAGGGATACGGCCTTCACATCATTGTTTTGGGAAGAATTGTTTAGAAGGCAAGGAGTTGATTTGACTATGAGTTCCTCTTATCACCCTCAATTTGATGAGCCAACTGAGGTAGTGAATAAGAGTCTTGAGCATTACTTGAGGGCAATTATAGCTGACAAGCCAAGCTTATGGGTGGAGTGGTTACCCTTGGCGGAATATTGGTTTAATAGCAACTACCACACTTCTACCAAACTATCACCTTTTGAGGCATTGTATGGTTACTTACCTCCTAGGTTGATTGAGTTTGTGCCTGGGCTTACTAGAGTGGCTGCAGTGGAGGATTTGCTTGAGCATAGGCAGCAAGTTGTGGGGCTTTTGGAGCACAATTTGGTGGCTGCCCAAGCTAGGATGAAGCAACAAGTTGACAAGCATAGAGCCGAGATGGAGTTTGAGTTTGGAGATTGGGTTTTTCCTAAGGATCCAACCCTTCAAACAGAAGAGTATGCACAAGAAACTTGGGAAGCTTAGTCCTAAGTTCTATGGGCCATACAAGGTGATCCAAAGAGTGGGCATGGTGGCCTACAAGCTTGAGCTACCCGAGGGGGCTTGTATACATCCAGTTTTCCATGTGTCTTTCCTCAAGGCTAAGTTGGGGAAGACTATCACTCCTATATCAAGGCTTCCACCCACGGATGCATTGGGTCATTTAGCTCCTCAACCAGCAAAGATCCTTGAGACACGGACCATCAAGAAGAGAAGACTTCCTACAGTGACAGAAGTGCTTGTGCAATGGGAAGGAGGAGATCCGGATGATGCTACATGGGAGCTCTTGTTCAAGCTCCAAGAAGACTACCCACACCTTGTGGGCAAGGTGTTTTAGATGGGGGGGGCAATGTTAAGACCCCAACCATCCCACATCCGTGGGTATGCTTACCCTAGCCACTAAGGCACGGATTGGCTTAGCTTAACATTTGATTAAAACATGTATTAGTTTATATTCATGATTAGTAAGGTCCAAGCTATCCAAGCTTGTACCTTGATGGTTAATTAAGTGCATTGGGGGTCTAGTACATTCCTAGGCTTTAACCCCTTGTACTTAATTGTTAGAGATTCTAAGGTTGTACCTTGGTTGTTGCATGAGAAATGCATGATCAGCTCGGCCAATGAGAGGAGAGCATGAGCTCGGCCAATGAGAGGAGTGCATGAGAAATCCCATGCAAACCGTGTGGGTTATCTCTCCCACTCCTCCATTGTTGCCCATTATCAAAAGAACTCCATTGTTACTCATAGAATTCTCTCTAGGAGATTATAGAATTAGTTGATAGAATTCATTAAGAATTAGGAGGTTTTCTTCATAAATCCAAGGGAATCCATCCTATCGGATTGGATTGTTCAAAGTGTGTCTTGATTGTGTGATTGTTGAGGAAGATTGAGGGTTTTAGAGAGAGAAAGCAAGGGGATCCTTTCACATGGCACACTAACATCTAGCTGGCATGGCAAGACCAACGTCGACACGTGGTAGAGAGTGGTTGGACCCTAGGAAATAGGGTATGTGATGTTGTTTTGATCCATGTAGAGTGTTCAAATGAAGAAATGGACAGCAAATTTGAAATCAACACGAAAAAAATTAGCGGAACGGAGTTTGATTTCGTGAAAATTGGGCATCGGAAGGCTTAAAAAACGAAGTCAAAGGGTGATGACATCATTGTGGCGGTCTGGATCCTGGTCCGATTCATGTTGGTGCGTTGGAAACTGGTGGTGACATGTGGGTGCGTCAAGACAATGGCTGGGTGTCAGGAAACCTGCTTCTGACTCACTAGAGGCCGACGAGCCATGTGATGTGGTTGGTTTTGGAAAACTCCTACTTGAGATTAATAGATATGAAAGAACAATCTCGTTCACGATAAAAATGCATTGATCTCGGCGGCTATGGATGACATAGGCTTGGGGCGACCAATTATCGACTTCGACAAATCTATGTGAACAAATTTGTCTTTGCCAAAGATATAATCACAATTGGATGTGATATCAATGGCAATCTGGTGTAGCGGTGCTAACGAGGGATGATGAGTAGCGGTGTGACATTGATGGAGGCTTTGCCAGCGGCGGTGAGTCTTCGACGAGAGGGTGGCGAGATCTGGGATGGGTTTTTATTTTTTGTTTTATAAATTGTGTGTTGGATTTGGACTGTGCTATGGCAGTGACAATCTAGCATATGTATGGTTTTTCTTTTCTTTTTTCAATTGTGTGAATGGTTTGGTTTGGTTTTATATTTTATTTCAATTATCTACATAAAGTTGTTGAGTGATTGAAGAGAGAAAAGAGAATAGAGAAAATCTCTTGATGGCTAAATCTTTGTTTTAGAATGAACCCAATATATGATTTATATACTACATATCCGTAGGGTTTTTTCTTTTTTTGAGTTAACAAATCCCTAGGTTAATCCTAGGGTTAGTTTACTTGTTATACAAATACATGAACCTACAATAATTTTGAGCTACTTGGACCATAAAAACATTTTCTAATTTGCGGATAACACTACCAAAGAAAATTTAAACAATAATAAATACGAACTAGATTGACTATTATTAGAAAATAATTCCTATAATTTCTGAACGGTGAAAGCCACAACTGAACATATTGATACTTTTAGTCCAGTAAATAATTGGTTGTCTTGTCGTAGAATTTCTAAAATAAAATAACACTTTGACTTCAAATAAAAAAATTGCTCCAAACATTTTTGTTTTTTCTAAATTAAGTTCTTATTTGAATTAAGGTTATCTGTGTAGCTTTCGGCAAAGGCCATAGTTACTCATAAGGGTCAGTGCAATATCTATTTTATTGGTTGATAAGGATGTAACTTAAATCAGGAAGAAATGAAGAAGTATGATTAAAACTTTCTTCAAATATATTGAGTATGTGACACATATGTACTGTATTCAGGGCTCTAGCATCCATCCAAAAAAGTATGAAGAAACATATTATTTGTAGGCCTACAGATATACTCAAAAAATATCAGTATCAAGAAATCAAGAAAAGCTTTTGTAGGTAGCTAGTCTTTTCAAGCACTTAAAAACTTTTTTTTTTTTTGTTTCTTTTCCTTTTTATAAAATAACATTTTCTCTGTTTAAAAAACTTTTCTTTTGGCTTTTGGTAATAATTGTAGATACATCAGTATACACTATACAATGAATTTGTATCTTTGGAGGTAATTGGGATTTATTTATATCTTGATATAATAGGTTTTTTGTTATCAAGCTATACAATAGGGATAGATTTCTCCCTCCCATGCTTTTTCCTTATTCGTAGTTGTTGTCTAGGCTCAAACCCAAAACATTTTACAATGGTAGCATTAGATTAAAGTGTTCAATGACTCTTGATGCCATAAATTGATGTCCACCAGTTTACTAAAAATATAAAATGTCAATTTAAAGTGAAATATTGTCTAAAAACTTAACCAAGAAAGAATATTACCTTAAAAAAAATTAAATTAAATTAAATTAAAGCCAACATATGCAAATTGTAATATAATCACTTTTTTATTCAGTTGCAAAACTGAATTGCTCTAAGGTATATAGAGTACTAGTTATATTGACTTTTGGTAACAAAAGTATTATTCATAAGATGCACTGTTATATATAAATAGAGCAGTTTAGATTCCATGAACATGCAAATTAAGAGACCCTCCATCCTTGTACTCATGAAGCATTTCATAGAAGACAACAGATAATGCTAGAATAATGCATGTGACTTTCTTTGTCTCACACTCCAATTCATTTTAATGATACAGTTCAGTTGGTGCTGGTCCTAGCAGAGCATTCTCTTACCCTTTTACAAGAAAGAATAATCAAAGACAACTTTCCTTTGTCAACCTTATCAGAACTCCCTACAGGTAACCTATCTTTCTATATATCTTTACACTTCATGGTATCCTTATTAGTTATTTGCTCTCTCAATGTTCATTTCCTTTGCGCGGGTGTGTGTGTGTGTTTTAGCTTTAACAGTTGTTCAGCAACTCTATCATTGGTAGCGGAGGTGGAAGAGAAGCCAAAGTTTGATGTAGACAAAGCGGCTTTGCTTGTGAAGGAGCTCAGAAAGAGCTTTAATTCTGGCAAGACGAAAAGCTATGAATGGAGAATGTCACAGTTGAAAGCAATTGATAAGATGATTGAAGAAAAGGAGAAGGACATTACCGAAGCTCTTTCGAAGGATCTCTCAAAGCCTGAACTTGAAGCATTTATTGCAGAGGTACTCAATCTTTTTCTTTGCGTTTATAACGATTAGACTAGTTGGGGTTAATCTATAGTTTTTTTATTAGAATTTTGTTCTAGTTTATTTCAGTTGCCATTTGTATCATGTCATATTCTTGATTAAATTAAAAGGCTCTGGTATTTGATTTGGATAAGGAACAATTCTTTCCCATTTCTATTAATGATGATTATCATTGAAAGATTTTTTTTCTTTTCTTTTTCTATCACACTTTGCCTGGTTCCACTCAAAACTAGATCAAAGCAGAAGACTACATTTTAACAAATCTGGCTAGGAAATAAGAAACAAAACATGTCAACTCCTTCCACATTTTTCTTTGGTTATTTGCATCAAGGAAAATTTTGCTAGTGAACAGTTCACACTTGGGAAACTCCCTTTGTGCCAGTGCATAGTATCTTAATTTTGTAAACAGGTGATCCTAAACCTGGAGAAAAGGAGGATTATGGTAGGTTGATGGCCTAAAATTTCGTCACTTCATATGAACAGCTGACATTATGCTTCTCAAGTGAGGACGTGTTTTTTTGTACTAGCTGCTTAGGCCAGAAGTAATTAATGAGGAAAAGGTTGAGCATAAATTACGACAAGCCAAGGATAATGAAGGATGTTATGGGCAAGGGTAAGGACTAAAGGAAGGGATGCTTGCTAAGACTTGCATCCAAATAACACTATTGAAGAGGCAGGTTGAAATCTTTTGGAGCTAACAGTTGCTGACATTATGAACAGATGACATAAAATGTGGTGGCAAAGCAGTAGGAAGGGGGGTACCTCAAGCTTTAAAAGGTTAAATGTAGAAGAGTGATATAGGTCCTCAAGAAAGAAAGTTGGAGTGTACAGATGTAGTTAAATATGTGATTCAGTTGAGATAGGTGTTCTATATGCCAAGTAGGTTGTGGCACTTAAGTTTCCAATTAATTCGCTTAAATACCCAAAAAAAAGTTAAATAAAATAAAGTCGATTGAAAGGCATAAAACTAATTTACTTTATAATAGTTTATGCACTCTTAGATATTTCCATTATACAACAAAATATGTATGTTTATGATGCATAGATTGAACTTATTATAAATTAATTTCTTTGTCTTGATGATAAACTATATATATATATATCTGTTTATTAAGTTAAGAAACACAACTCTATTCTGTACTAACTTCATCTCTTAAGAACATATGAGGTCGAATCATTGCCTTGGTGAAAATTTTGAGTCAAATCTGTTTGGGCAGGATGACTTGAGAAGTGTCAAATAAAGAGGACACTGTGTACTGCTTTCTCTTTGGTTGAGTCAGTGTCATAGCAATATTGAGCTTCAAAATTGTAGTCCTGTGACTTCACATTCAGTTGAACATGGTAGCTCTTTTTCCTTTTTTCTCATTAGCATTATGAGTAGTGTAACTTTGATTTTCTATATAATTAGAGCTAATTTGGGGAAGCATATATATATGCAGATTCTTTTTTCCTTTTCTTTTTTTGCTCACCTATTTACTCAATGTAGTCTATTAGTTAATAGGCTTTCTGTTTAATGCAGATTTCTCAGGTAAAATCCTCATGTAAGTTGGCACTAAAAGAGTTGAATCATTGGATGATTCCCGAAAAGGTGATTAACAGTAAATACTTTTATTGTTGACAACAACAACAACTATAGGTACTGCAGTGTCTATCTCCTCGAATTTTAACACTCAACAAGTGTAAATTAATGCAAATTCTCTATACTTTTCAGGTCAAAACTTCACTTACAACATATCCTTCATCTGCAGAAATTGTGTCAGAACCTTTAGGAGTCGTGCTGGTCATCTCAACATGGAACTTTCCTTTCTGTATGTAAAAGGAAATCTGGTTTCATGCATTCTACAACTGGTTACACAGAACATAATTTGCATACTTCTGAGTTCTCGACCCTAAAAATCAATATTGTTGATCCATGTGCTTTTAGTAACTATATATAATCACTTTGTATTGGAGCTATAACATCTGTGTTCTTTGTTCTTTGTTCTATTTGTCACTTTATTATTTTATCCTTTTTCTTGGTTTGGTCACTTTCTTCTCATTTCATAATCACAACTTATTTCCAAAAGAGTGAAAACAAAATTATATCACAATTTTTTACACTTAAAAATTTAATATTTCTATCACTGCTCTGTGTTTTGTTCACCTTTTCCTCTCTCTGCTTTCTGTTTTGATGGGTTTGTGTGTGGGGGGAGAGGGAGGGGGGGTGATCTCCTGGTACATCATTTTAAAGCAAAATGATGTTCCACTTCCCACTTCCCCTGCGTGTCCAAAGTCACGCCAAAGAATTTTGCAAGTGTTGACTTCAAATTTTAAATTGCAGTTTTGTGAGTACTGCTGAGCAATGGTGTTGCATTGATAGTGGACCAAAATTTTGTGACCACAATACCTTTGCCTCCACTGGTTTTAGATACTGATTATGTCTCTTTGCTTCTGTGGTCTACATAGGTTTACACTGCTGACTTCTAGACTCAGAACATAATGTCATGTTTTCATGTTTAGTTGCACTTAATACTTTTTATAATAACTATTACTAGAATCACTGGCAAAGAGTATAGATAGAAATGTAACGAGGATGATCAATTCTTCATAATCCAAGAGGAAACAATGTCACACATCCTCATTGCAAAACCAGGATAGCTTCATATCAGGCTCAATTATATCCACTTTTTATATAGCTTTTATCAGCAAGAGTTGTATGTTTCTTTTTTATTATACTGAGACAAATCCCATTCATAAATTTTTATTTATTGTATATATACAATTATGTTTCTCAACTAGTTTTCATTTGACTCTATATACAGATCCCATCTGTTACATATCGTAAATCTAAAGCAAAAAGAGCTTTTATAAAAAACACAAAGCTGTTTCTAGAACTTTGTCAGAATCAAATAAAATGTGAGCACAGACATGCATGTGGCACATATACACACAGAACCATGTTTGCTGCCTACTGTCAACCTTGTTAGTTTCATTTGATTGTGTAAACCTACACCTCACTGCTCTATTCCAGGGAAACTTAACATGCAATCAGCTTCATTATTCAGCAGCCAGACCCTTTTCTTTTCCTTTTTCAAATTGTTTGAGTTTGAATTGTACTGATCTATGCTACATGACATTTTGAAATAATTTTCACATTTAAAAAAAAGGGACCTAATCAGGTCTTAATGGCATCTCATGTGTGTTCTCACCATCAACATTAGTGGTTCCATCTATTAAACACTCCTCTTATAAATAAGGTTTCTTTCAGTTAATAATGCATATTGTCTCTATTTTCTAGTGCTATCTCTTGATCCAGTCATCGGAGCTATTTCAGCTGGTAATGCTGTGGTCCTAAAACCATCAGAAATTTCTCCGGCCACCTCATTGCTGCTATCCAATTTAGTAGAGGAATATCTAGATGATTCTGCAATAAGAGTCGTTGAAGGGGCCGTTGATGAAACTACTGCACTACTTGAGCAGAAGTGGGATAAGATACTCTACACAGGTTTTTTTAGCCTTTTATTAGTTTTCATAATTGCTTTTGACATCCTAAGATTGGAACACTTGTAGTCACATGTATAAACAATAGTTGTAGCAAAAGTCCAATGCCATAACTACTCATTTGTGCAGTTTGACAACTCTTCATCTTTGAGGTATTTTTCCCAATACCTTGGTTTATAGTTTAAACCTTGGTGCAGTTTGGATATATTAAAGTAGTGATGCATTCATCTTAAATAATAATTGTTTCTTCATGTTTAAATTTTGAGTTTTCTGCAGGTAGTGCAAGAGTAGGGCGCATAGTGATGGCTGCTGCCGCAAAGCACCTTACACCAGTAATTCTAGAACTTGGAGGAAAGTGCCCAGCTGTTGTTGATTCAAACATCAACTTACAAGTATATATTTCTCCTAGAGCTTGGATTATGCATTCTATATTTACTTTCATGGATTAATCTTTTGCAAATTTAAGGTTGCTGTTAGGAGGATAATTGCTGGCAAGTGGGCATGCAATAATGGGCAAGCTTGTATTGGTGTTGATTATATAATCACAACAAAAGACTTTGCTCCAAAGTTGGTAAGGTTGTCTCTATGGAAAACAGAAATGATATGTTTCAAAGACACATTTCTTTATGCATGCTTGCTCTGCAGATAGATGCCTTAAGGTATGAATTGGAGCAATTTTTTGGGAAAGATCCAATGGAATCAAAAGACATATCCCGCATTGTAAGCTCATCCCAATTTGCTCGTCTGGCAAAGCTCATGGATGACGATAAGGTATCTGACAAAATTATTCTTGGAGGCCAAAGGGATGTTAATCAATTGTGAGTACGATAGACTTTGCTGAATTTAGCCTGTTAACAATCTTAATTAAGTTAGATGAACCCTCATTACATCAACTCCTTATATTTGTTGCAGAAAAATAGCTCCAACCATCTTGTTGGATGTTCCAGAGGACTCACAGATAATGCAGGAGGAGATATTTGGGCCTTTAATGCCCATTCTCACTGTAAGTACTATAGCTACATTAAGAATTACATTTTTCTCTGAGGATTCTTTCAAAGGGCAATGGTCAGATAGAAACCCCTCTATTATGATGAAGTAAAATTACTCTCTCTCCAATCGTCTTGTGAGAAGTAAAATTACTATACCATGCTTTATCCTTCCCAAGTGACAAAGACCAACTTCAAAATAGTCACTTGAGTTGTGGAATACCAAAATTCTCTCTCTCTCTCTCTCTCTCTCTCTCTACAATTGAAAGTGGTGAAACCATTGCTCTTCTTCATTCCATAGGAAAGTCCTTCCCTCAATTCCTCTTCTGGCCAATTTTTTGCTTACCATTGACAATGTTCGTGTACAATGATGGGTTCTAAAAAACGTTATGTCAGCAGTGCCTTTAGTAAAACACAAGATATGTAGAAATGTTTTAATTTTGCTTCTGGTTTGTCACAGGTTGAGAAAATGGAAGACAGCTTTAAGATTATACACTCAAAACCGAAGCCCCTTGCTGCATATCTCTTCACTAATGATGAGCAGCTGAAGAAGGATTTTGTGCAAAACATATCTTCAGGAGGAATGCTTATCAATGATACCATCCTACATGTGATTACTCTCTTCCTGATTTCATACAGAAAAGATAGACATGCCCAATTTCTGCCAATATGATTTTATTACATAAATCCAGTCATGTTTGAGTCCGACATAGATGCATGCCAAAATGATGCTGATTCCATGATCAGTTTATTTTGATCTGAAAAAATTCCCATTATGGAACATTTTAAAACCTAGCAGTAGAACGGTTTGACGATTGGCTATATAGCTAAATCAGTAATTCAGCAAGAGCATTATTGGCACACCAGCATTCTGCAGAAATGAGATCTACACTAATTAAGTGCATTAGGGTTAAAGTGCAGAATAGTGTGTTTGAGGAACTCAATCAAATGATGAAAGTTGAATGTTTTAATTGATATGTATTAATATGTTTTGTTCCTACATTAAGAATCGAAGAACACTTTGTCTATGTCTGCCAAAGCCAAAGTGTGAAATAGAAATTTGAATCATTTCTCTTACAAACTTAAACTACTTGACAGGATGAGGTCTACAGATTCAAACTAAATTCAAAGATAGTGCAAATGACATTTAAAGTGTCAACACCTACTAAAACCCAATTTTTATTTGGAAACATATGACATGGATATGCAAGGAGACCACAAAATGCATATACATGATTGTCTTGTGCTTCTAAGGTTGTCTCCAAAGGGTTTGCAGAGTTTGTTAGTATTAGCATAAGTTGGTCCACAAATTTTCAAGCATAGACAGGTACTCACACATACTACTCATTCCAACATTTGGACATGCATTCTCTCATTATCTATGTTCTAACTAATTCATCATTTTATACATATATATATATATATATATATATATATATAAACTTACAAACTTTGGAAAAGAATACAAGTGGCCGACCCTGACTCGTCTGTTGAGGATCCATAGCCAATCCCAAAAATTTTGGGATTAAGGCTTGATTGTTGTATACATATCTTACAAACTTTAAAATGCAGGTTGCGTCAGATGGTTTACCTTTTGGAGGAGTTGGGGAGAGTGGAATGGGTTCATACCATGGGAAATTCTCTTTTGATGCTTTCAGCCATAAGAAGTCAGTGCTGTATAGAAGTTTTGACGCAGATGCATCTGTAAGGTATCCACCATACACGACTCAAAAGCAAAGACTATTGAAGGCCCTGATCAATGGCAACATAATTTCCATAATACTTGCTTTGATTGGGTGGTAAAGATTGAAAAGATAGATAGAGATGAGTCAAATTGAACATCTGTTTTCTTCAGTTGTTTTCTTATCAAGATTTATTTCAATAATCGATGTCCAGAGATATTCTACGTAATGGAAGTGAGCGCTTCTAAAGCATTAATGAATCTGAAGTTCTTGTCATTTCTTTAGGACAAAAATTTAGTTATAAAGTAAAATTTAGATGCAAGGTCAATTTATGCCAATCACACAATTTTGTCAAAAGATGTCAGCAACGAGGAGTTTTCCATGAAGTACATATGGAAGATGCTACCATGTATAAAAACAATTTTATATTAATTTGTATTATTTGTAAGGTTTCTTGAAGAAGGGCTATTGCCTATTGTACTTGATAATCATAATTTATCATTCTTGGCAGTGTAGCACAGTCCAAAAAAATCTTAGGCTATCAAAATGCAATTGCACTTGGTGAATTAAAGCATGTGAATAGAAAGATGCACTCACACCAAAGAGAGAGAGAAAGAGAGACTGTATAGAATCTTCCATTGCAATCTAAAGGAATTCTTAGTCCTGTTACTCACCAAATTTAGACTCCCTTGCAGATATGTAAATGTATCCTAAATAAAGATCTTCTAATTATTAATGTTCTCCATCATCCTCAAGTTCAATTAGCTTTTATTCAAGCACAGTCAACAAAGAAGTAGAGGCATCATCCAACCATGTCATATCCTTCTCCATATCCGTAAGGGTTATAGTTCCCCGGAACTTCCATTTCACCAAACCGATTAGCATCTGCACTCACAAATAGAAAGAACATTGTGTTCAAAGATCTCATGTGTATCTAATACATATTTCTGAGTGTGTGCATATGTGTTTGTGCAGGCCAGTTTGCAAATGTCATAAATATCTAAGATCATGAAAATATGGAACAAGTAGAAAATTATGAGCAGCATATAGCATTTAGGTACAAGAAGTAGATACTAAGATTCATACCAGCCGTTGGCACAAAACTCATTCGACCCAAACTGCCAGAAAAACTTAAACCAGAATCTGATGGAATCATGGGTTCCCCTTCATTAGAAGAGGCATTCCAGCATGGCATTTCAGTGCTTATCTCAGGACTCTGAAAGTATATACTTTTAGCCCTTTGTAATGTGTTCTCATAGGATAGGGTGCTTTCTGGTATCATTTTCTTCTCTTTTAGAGATTCAACTTCTCTATCTGTTTCTGATTCTGGTTTTTGTGGTTCTGGAACTGATTGCTTCTTTCTTATACGAGCTCTCTTGTTTTGGAACCAGTTGTAAACATTTGCTTCAGAAATTTTTCCGTGTTGTTCTAGTTCAGTGGTTATCTCTTTGATCCTCTTGTTGTTTGGAGTCCCACTGTCATCTTCAAATTTTTGCTCGAGGATTTGAAGCTGCTGTGTTGTGGGGGTCCATCGTTGCCTAATAGTCGTCCTTTGATGACCAGAAGATGCCATCCATGGATCATAGTTTAGATTTTCCCGTCGCATTCCTGAACCACAATGACTTATAGTTTTAAAGAAGCAGCAGGTAGCTTCTACTAAATACAACAAACTTTCCAATAAAAACTTTTTTGGTACAATTTCCTAATAAGATGTAACTAGAATATGGATAGGAATTACAAACAGAAATTTAAAGATGAAAGAAACACATTTATAAATATGCACACGCATCATGAAGTGATGACTTGAGAATGAATCCACCAATTCTCATCTCAAGTCAGTCTTTGAAATGCAAGAACAGCATTTCATTTTATCAAAACATGGTGCAACAAAGAATCTCTGTATGACTCTCCATCTTAAACTTAACTGAAATATGATAAATAAGGAAAGGGGTAAAGAAAGAAAATAACAAAAGCAACCAAGAAAGAATTCCAAACTTTCAAAACCACAGGCACATGTATTTCTCCCTCAAAGAAAAGAAAACGGATTGAAACCAAGTTCTGATCATGAGGAGAAGTCAATCTGCTGAATTTTCAATTGAATTTGAGGCTATATACCAAAGTCAGCTTCGCAATATTGCTTATTGTGTTTTAGCAGTAATTGATTGGAACATAGTAGATTGTTAGGGAACTTGCCCTGAGTAAGTTATAGTCTCTATTAAAATCAAGACAGACATGATATTCTTCTCCAACATATAAATTTCAGGCTGTAAGTCTCTTTTCATGACAACAATGAAATTCACTAGAGTTGTAAAGCAAGGTCATTTTCACTATTCTATCACTTCTTCAGGTGATATTATATTACACCAGCAATGTACATGATTTATCAAATACTTGTCAGTTTGGAGACACACAAAATTATGAGGAATACATAGAAACTCATTCTAAGATAAGAGTATTCAATAATATCTTTTCATTATGCTTGTATGAACAATTGGAATAAGATATTTACTACAATCCTACAACAACAACCAAGCCCAAGTCCCAAAATTTTTGTTTCAACATACTAGTCAGGGTCGACCACATGAAAATAAAACGCAATTGCAAGTGATCTCCTAGTTCAAAGCCAAAAACACAAGCATAGATCTTTAATAATGCACATAAATTTAGAATCATACATACATATCAAATTTTGTCCATCACAACACTAATTCTCTTAACATATTCAATAGTGCAAAATTCAAATTTCAACCTATAATCCACACACAAATTCGGGCTATTACAAAAATTTGGCCTCATCACTATTCTTTTTACTTTTTTTTTAGAGTATCATTCAGAGATGTAAAGTCTAAACCTTTTTGAAAAAGTATTATTAACATACTATAATAAGGCAGACAAGTCTTAAGATACCCTGAAACCCACCAACTTAACAAAAAACCAAACTACAATGAGTGAGTCAGTGACCAAAGCAAATAACACCCATTGAGAGAGAGAGAGAGACCAGCGAGGCTGTGTTGGGCAGAGAAGGCTTTATGCATCTGAACAAGGTGGTCAGAGATGATGGCATAGGCAGCAATCTGTTGCCTCAATACTTTCATTTGCTCCTCCGTCATCATCACCTTAATATTATTATTATTATTATTATTCACGTGCATCCCGTTTCCACTCTCCTCGTTGTTTTTTTTCAACCCTGGATTGAGTTTGAGACTTGAGAGAGAGAACCAACCAACTCACTGAAAAGTTGTTTGACAAGAGAGAATAACACGTTGTTGTACTTTAGGACGGTTTAAACTTTAGTGTCGAGAGTAACAACCCATGACATTTTAGTATCAAATCTTTTAGAATCTTGCGGTACAAGGAACTAAGGCAGTGTATTCGGGGAAATCACAATCACCAGTATTTTATGGTGTCCAATAGCGTTGTTCTCTTTCCTTTATTAGTTTTGTTTTGAGATTTTTTCTTATTTTGGACAAAATCTTTCTTAAAACAATATTGCTTTGCTTTTATTTCTCCACTAGGTTATAACTCATATAATGCATAGGAAAGTTTAATATAATATGTTTTTTCTTTCCTTTTTTATTTTTGGTTAAATATGAAATTTGATAATTATAGTAAATTATTAATAGACATTTATTATTATCGTGTTTACATATAGAAATATATACTATAGCTTTAGACATTTATTATGATTTGTATATAGAATTATATATTCTACTTTTTAAAGAAAATTTTATTCGTCAAGATATTAATAAAAAGTTTAAATATATAATAGAATTTAAATTTATTTAATATATATATTAAAATAAAGACATGTACAATTATGAGATATGTGGCATAATATTATGATGTCAAACAAGTCATTTTTCCATTTATGCAAAATATTTTGATGATGGATAAAGTTTTAATTTTGCCTGATGGTGATCTTTACTTGGGAGATTAAAAAAAAAAATCAATCTGTATCTAATTCTCAATTGCAAAACCATATGCAAGCTAATTAACGATTTTATATATATATATATTGAGCAAAACTTTACAAAGAAATTCATTCAGCCTCCATTATGCGAACCATGGCCATCAGACTCACAATTGTTGCACAAGCCACGGCAACCAGGCCTCTTTCTTTGAGCACAACCCTGACCAAGTGCATTGCAACATCAGCGGTGATCTTCCTTCCATGTTGAGCCAATACCCGGCGACGATTTCCTGCAAAGGCTAGCAGCACCAGCAGTGTGATCCATGTTACCATGGTGGCACGAGCCGCGACTATTACCAATGTTACCATCAAAACAACCCCCACATAAGGTAGCATCCACATGTAGAGGATTGAACATCCGGTTATCTGGTCATTGTAGGATAAGAGAACATAGAGGGATGCAAAGAGAGAGAGCAACAATACTGTTGCTGTTGTTGTTTTGGTTCTAGGCAGCTGGTTCATGTGTGTGTCAAAGCTATTGTGATCTCACAAAATGATTAAGCTAGGAAGAAGATGATGAAAGAGAAGGAGAAGATGAAGGTACTTGGTGGGTGTGTTTTTATTATTTGTTAGTACTTAGTATGAAGGTCTCTGATTGGAAATTGGAATTGGAAAGGAATTGACAGCCATGTGCTGCACATGCTGCACATGGAGAGGTCGGTCAAGCGGGTACCTACACCTACCTTAGTAGTTTTTTTTTAGTAGTTGTTAATAGTGGGTGTGATCAAATAATAATGTCAACTAAAATAATCGATTTGATTGGAAGCTTTCATTGAAATTGTTAGAGATTTTATGAGAATAACTAGGATGTTTTTCTTAAAAGATTGTGAAAATTGTTGTTGCTAACATTACTGGTTGAACAAAAAATATACATGGAAACTAAATCAAATCAGAGCACCCTAGGAATAAAAATCTTACTCGCTCTTAGGCTTCGTTTGGGAGTTTAGAGGCGAATGGAATGGAATGGAATGAATAAATTATAAGGGAATAGAATAGAATGGAATGGAATGAAATGAAACTAAGTAATCTTGTTTGGATGTTTTAAAATAGAGGAATGGAATGTAAGTAACTTTGTTTGGAAGTAATATTAGAAGGAATGGAAATGAATCATTTTATAACAACATTACTATAATACCCTTTATTTTTGTAAAATGTAGGATTAATCTATAGAATAATACTAGAGAATTACCACACCATATATGACACATTGTGGTGTCACAATAATATTATAGAAATACCATGGGAGTTTATTTCTATTTTTCTGGCTCTTGCTAACAGAGAAAGAAACAAGTACAGGACAACAGGTGGTATAAAATCTGCTTAATTATAAACAAGTACAAAATCTAAGTAATATAAACTAAAATATAATCCTAATAAATGGAAATTCGAAATTCATTGTCCACAAAATAAACTTTTAAAAGAAAATTGACATTGTTAAAGGTCCATGCATGGTCATTTAGAAATACAATATTATAGAAATACCATGGAAACTGAGGAAAATAAAAGATCAAATCTATAAGGGTAATTTAGGACTTTACAAAAATACTAAGGGCATTTTGAGACATTTGATGAAAAAATCATTAAACTTAAATCCATTCCCTCCTATTCCTCCCAATTTTGGGGGGAATGAAAATTTGGGGTTTGGAGGGAATAGAGAGGAATGAGTGTTCCATTCCATTCCCTTCACTTAAACTTCGAAACAAAGGAATGGTCATTCCATTCCTTTCCATTCCCTCCTACTTAAACTTCCAAACAGGAGAAATGAGAGAATATTCTTAAAATATTCTTTTTTTTTTCCATTCCATTCCATTCCTTTCCCTCCTCCCAAAGCGAAGTGTTAAGGAGTCTCTAACTTATACATGTTACAACTAATAGTCAATATTAAGGATGTCCAATAAATTGGAACCATTAAGTTTTATTTGCTTTTTGTTTTTGCTACACTGCCCACAGCACCAGTGACCGTTCTAGGAATTTTTTTCAAATAATTCATTAAAAACCTTGAATATATCGACATCACAAAAATAGAAATACAAAAGAATCTTACGTTATAAATGATTTATTTATCAAAAAGTTGTAATAGCAAACAAATAAAATATCTGCTCTTGGAAATCATTTTTCCATGTTCTTAGTTTTTCTTTCGTTCAAAAGTTTTGTAACAAAGTCGCTCAAGCTTTAGCTACAGAGGCTGCATCCTCATCTACTATGTAGGTATAGTTGGAAGACCATTCTGCTTGCATTACTTGTACAGCCAATTTTTCATCAATAAAACTTGCTATCCTTTCTATCAAAAAAAAAAAAAAAAAAACTATAAGGCATATAACATATGATGTGTTGACAAATAAAGAAAAATAAATCAATTTAATTAACTATGAATTTATGATTAATTAAATTAAATGCACTAACCACATAAGCTATTAATTAACACATGGAGTATCCAAAAGTATAGTCTTACCTCACAACACAAAAGCATTCATCAACAATACCAAATCATTACAACCTCAAATTCAAAATCCAAAAAAAATACGCTTATCATCAACTAATTCTTCATTTTGTTAAACAAATAAAGTGTGTGAAAAATGACAAAATTGCATAGTATTCAACTATATTCAACTATAGAGTCTAATCCATCCAATACCAAATAATTTCAATCCAAGGGCATTAGAGAAACAAATGAAAAATAAAGAAATTCTCAAGGAAATGCTAAGGGTGGAACTTCAATGGACCAAAATTCTGGAATGTTTCTCATAATAAAAGTTAAAGATTGCTCTTAAGAAAAGAAGCACTTTGCCCTATTTAAAAGAGAGAGAGAGAGAGAGAGAGAGAGACTTCCACTTCCCAAACGACCAATGCATACCTCATAAAACAAACTAGAAAATTTTCTCATAAATTAAAATTAAAGAGTTCAAAGATTGAGAAAAATCATAGGGGCCGTTTGGGAGAGATTTTTGCTTCAATCTACCATTCCCACATCTCGCCGGATCTGTGTTTGCTTCGTAGGGAAGTCATAGAGGAGAAGGCTTTCACTCAGAGAAAGAGCATATGGAAAAAATGCAAAAAAACAAAGAAAGGGACAAAGAGCAGAAAGCTTGGTTCGAGAAAAATAATAAAAAGCTAAGTTAGCCAAGCTACTATGTTTTCTATTTTTAGAGAAGCACCATAAGTCAAAACTATATTTCCTAATAAATTGATAATCCAATGTAGGACTATTTTTTTAGGTATATTAGGCAGATTTTAACTGAAATTGGGTTTTGGTTAAGCTAATGTAGATGCTCTAAGGTAAGCAAATTTTTTTTTTTTTTTTTTTTTAATTTAATATGAATTGATTGGGATGTCTAAAGAAATTAGACATTGATAACCATGTTGTAATGTTATTTAGTTGCTAACCCATGCGATGCACGGGAAAGTTCTTAGTAATGCTATAATGCTCGTGAATGGTATTTAGTAGTTTTTTAGTTTTATAACTGACAACTTAGGCCTTTCGATGGAGTAGCAGCTGATTCTACTGACGAGTATGTGAGAATTGGGGAAAGCACTGCAGTAGAGAGTCTAAAAAAATTTGTTAAAACGGTGGTTAATATTTTCTCTAAAAAGTACTTGAGGTCACCAAATAGCAATGACATTGCTAGGTTGCTCGCGGTTAACGAAAAGCGTGGATTTCCAGGAATGTTGGGGAGCATTGATTGCATGCATTGGAAATGGAAAAATTGCCCGACAGCATGGAAAGGTCAGTATACTGGTCATTCTCGTGAACCAACACTTATTTTGGAAGCAATAGCTTCATATGATCGTTGGATATGACATGCATTTTTTGGTTTACCTGGGTCTCATAATGACATCAACGTATTAGAGCATTCTTCTGTATTTACGGAACTTGCTCAAGGGCGTGCTCCTCCAGTGAATTACTCAATCAATGGTCATGATTATACAATGGGATATTATCTTGCTGATGGTATATATCCACAATGGTCAACTTTTGTGAAAACAATCTCAGCTCCAGTAGAAGCAAAGAAAAAACACTTTGCTAGAGTTCAAGAGGCATGTAGGAAGGATGTGGAATGTGCATTTGGAATACTTCAAGCAAGATTTTCAATTGTGCGTGGACCTGCACGCTTTTGGGATGAAGCAACTCTCAATGATATTATGAAAGCATGTATAATATTACATAACATGATTATTGAAGATGAGCGCGATTCTAATGAAGTACAACAAGATGATGATTACGAACAAGTGCATGAAAGCATCCCTATACCCATGTCACGAGAGCCTACAATTGAAGTTCAGAATTTCATTCAATCTCATATTCGCATTAGAGATAGAGAAACTCATTCTCAACTCCAAGCTGATCTTGTGGAGCACTTGTGGCAACTACATGGCCAATCATAAGATTATCTAGTTTTAATTTTCATGCTTGTATTATTTATTTATGTTACTCTTTATTGTAATTTGAAGTTTATCAAATCTATATAATTATTGTGAAAGTTCTTTAAAATTCTATTATCAAATAAAAAATATATTAACACTTATAACTTGCAAAGCCAATGCTATATATATTTTACCACATTAACGTTCAAAGTAATAAATTAAGTTATCAACCGTAATAGCAAAGGACATTTAATAGCAACAAAAGTTCAAAGTATTCTCTTAATTCATACAACACAATAGTATTGATGAATATAATACAAAAATAATACAATATCATTTACTAATTACCACTTCTTTTTGCAAGGATTTCCGATTGGCGTTGACGAAAATATTCTTGTTGCATTAGAGGCAACGACAATATATAAATCACCCAAACTGCACAATCCAACAAAACATTTACAAGTGTAGCAAAATTCTTATAAATTTTAGAGAACCATAATCCTGTCTTCTCCTCTTGTCTAGCTTCACACTTCCATCGATTCTACAAACTCCATAAAGTAGTAATGCATGATATCCAAAACAATAGTCCATTGGGAGAATATTTGTTAGAGATTATTAATTCCATATTGGAAAGAATTGGAGTGAGTAATGGGCATATAAGATCTTAGGGCTTCTCCATCCATTGCCAATTGGTTTTGAGGTTGGATGCTTCAAATCTTAACATAGTATCAGAGCTATGTTACTCACTCCAACTCTAATCATGCAACTCATCCATCACACTGGTAGTACAAAATGGGTTTTTACCACAGTTGTGGGGGTTTGGCTGAATTGACTCGAACTGGGCCATGTGAAAAAAAAAAAAAATAAAAGAAGAGAGAGAGAGAGAGATGTAAAATTGTGAAAACTCAAAATCTATGTGTCAAAATTTATGAAGTCAACCAAAAGTAAAAAAAGCTTTAGTTTTACATTATAGTATAGATATATTATATATTATACATTATAGATTCGCTCTTAGCTTAGACATTGTTTAAAATTAAACTTGTGATTTAAAAAGTTTTAATAAAAACTCAAAACTATATAAAAATTGATGTAATTCGTCCTTTAAAGTTATTTATTTTTTTTTTTTTTTGGTGTATGTACAATTTTTTAAAGTTTAACTTTTTTTTTTAATTACAATCATACCTTTATCCCTTTTATAAGCAAAATTATATCATATCATATCATATCATATCATATGCGATATAATATAAGTTGTGTCCAAAAAGTCGTGATTTCACTAAGTTACTGTATTTTCTTTGTGACAAGTAGCTACCATTTATTAAAAACTTTGATAAGTAACAAAATTCCTATATAGTTATAAGTTGTTTCAAATTAAACACTAGAATTTTAAAAATAATAATAAAAAATGAATTTTAAAACCATTTCAAATCATGTGCTCCATTGAGTCAATATTAATTTAAAAAGTAACATTTTTTAGGCCACCCATTTAGAACGTTATAGAAATTCCTAACTAGCTTAGTTTAACGTGTGTGTGAGGCCTCAAACTCATACCTTCAAAGAGAGATGGAGATTAAGTGGGGAGAGAGGGACACCACTTGGCTACTTCCTCATGGATAAATAAATTCACATAAGTTGTAACTAATATATCTATGATATATGAGACATTTATATAATAAAAGTGATTTAGTTATTGTTTTTTTTTTTTTTTTTTATTTTATATATATATATTGTGGGTGTCTGAACCAGCTTGCGTGCATTTCGACTAATCTCAAAGGGATAGGTAACACCCCATTAGCTACGTTTACTACGATAGTCGCATGACCATGAGGAGACTCGAACTAGTAACCATTGGAGAGCATACTCAAAACCGATCCAATTGAGCTACCTCTTAGGGTTATTATTTAGTTATTGTTAGCAAAACATTCCTGATGAAAAATGAACCTACATTTTTTTTTTCTTGATGAAAAAAAAAAAAAAAAAAAAAAAAAAGATTTATTGGTGCGATCATTGTCCCCGCCCACTTGAACTTGGTTATACATGGTGTGGGGCATATCTGGACAATAATGAGACGTACCACTACTTGAACTCACAACTCCCGGACTTGAAAGTGTGATGAGTTATGAGGGTTTCCTTCCATTAAGAGTGGGTTTGGGTTAGCTGTTTGAAAAAGTGCATTTTTTATACAGTGCTATTTTAAAATCACGATTCTGAAAACACAATTTTGAAAATCATAATTAAGCGTTTGGCAAAACTAATAAAAAAGTGTTGTTTTCGTCAATTGAGCGTTTGGATAATTTTAGTCTAAAACTGTCGTTTCATATGCAAATGACCAAAAAGGACTTGACTATACTGTTAAGTTATAGTGCCATTTTTTAAATACTATCAATGTTATAAAATCACACTTAAACCTTTAGTAAAACTTGTAACAAAATGATATTTCTATCAAATGAACATTAGGATAATAATGGTCTAAAATTGTTGTTTCATATGAAAATTATAAAAAATGACTTAATTATGATGTTCAATATCTTATCATTTTTTAATGTAAGAAATGTTAAAAATTACATTAATAGTAATAATAATAATAAAATATAGAACAAATATATTTCGGATTAGCATTGTAGTATATATAAAATTCAATATATCATTAAGATATTGATTGGACTTATCAATTAAAAAAAAAAAAAAAAGGTAAAAAGTGAAAGTTGAAAGTTGAAAAAAAAAAATCAAGGAAAGGTGTAGGAACATCCACGTGGTTGGACTTAAATTAAAGTGAAGGGTTGTTGGCTGACAAACCCAAAAAGAAAAGAAAAAATAAGTGTACTGTGTACTTCTTGTCCCATAAAGAACAAAAAGAAGAAGAAGAAGGAGCAGCAGTAGCAACAGCCGTAGTCATTGGAGTGAGCTAAGAAAGAACATAAGAGAGGTAAATGTAGGAAAGGATGTGTTTTTGTTTTATATTTTGGTTATTAAGCATAAAAGATGAGGGTAGTTTAGGCATTCTAAACCAAAAAATTCGCGGTGCGGTAACATTATTTTGGGTGCAAATCGCACGAAATGAAAAACGCACGGGATGCCCTCCAGTTTCAAAACGCAAATTTTTTGCGATTTTAAAATCGCAATTTCGCTAATAATGCAGAGCCAAACGAATATTTTTTTTTGGGTTTATATGCAAATCGCGCGTTTGTCCCGCGAAATCGTCAGGCCAAATGGACCCTAAGTCATCTCTAGAAAAAAGAGCAGTGATGGAATTCGAACTCTTGCTAACATTCCATTGAGCAAAAGAATTGATTCGCATCAAATGAACCTACATATCATATAATCCCATGTCCTAATAATATATATATATACTGGCGGTTCCAGAAATTTTTTTCAGGGTGTTCAATACAAAACTTGAATATAACATTACAAAAAAATAATAATAACAATACATGAATCTTGCGGTATAGAAGAATTTGGTCTGCTATTATAATCATTATGTTTATGAAGATGAATATTTCGGTATAAGTAATTTCTTTATCAGAAATTTCTTCACAGTATTAGCAAAAGAATAAAAAATAAACTATAAGACATTCAATACTTGATGTGCGGATAAATAGAGAAAAAGAATTTAATTTAATTAAGTTATATGATTAATTAAATTATTAATTAAATACTATTATTTAAGTTGTTAATATTAATTAAAAAGCCACAAGCTACAAAGTGACAAAAGCACAAATAACCAAATAAATAAATCACAAATCAAAGCACAAACCCACACAGTGGACACAATAAAACTGTGAAACAAACAAACCCTCGCATATCAAATCATCACCAGTTGTTTTTTTTGGACTTATTTTGTTATTGTGGTTGTTATTTGAGTTAATTTTTTGTTGTTATTTGGGCTTTTGTTTTTTTTGTTGGGTTAAGTGGATTGAGTTTATTAGGATTAGGATGTTCAAAATTTATTTGAGGGTTTTATTATTATATATATATATCCAAATTCTTCCTAGCCCCCACAAACATAATTCTTGGTCCCACCCTAATAAAATAAAATTGAACCCAAATAATCCAACAAAGACTTTACCCACCTGGTCCATCCTCAGTCCTTCCAAAAACATACCGACAAAAAACCCCTTTTATCAATTTCCTAAATAAATAATAACAATTAAGAAATAAAACTATGTATTGATTACTGAAACTAAAAAATAAAAATCCCAAAAGCAGCCGAAACGAAAGAGGCAATGTGGTAATCTGGGCTCTGCCACCAAGCCACCAATCTGGTATGTCTCCACCTCTCCTCGTCTCTCGCTCCATCCAATGTCGTCTGCTCTCGTCTCTGATCTTCAACATCCGATTCAATCAGACCATCCACAATCACCAATAATGACGGTAACCTCTGTTTCTAATTCTGCTCTTATCTCTGTTATCGAATTAGAATTCGGATTTGAGTTACAATTCTGAAACTTTAACTCCAATTATTGCTTAAACACTAATAGACTGTTTCTGGGTCTGATGGGTTTTTGTGGGGTTTATCATTATTGAGCTAATTTTTTCTTTATTTGTCAATGCAGAACGCAAAAGAGATAGAAGAAGAAAAAACAAGAGGTGTGAAAAATGATGAGGACCGCTATCCTGTATGTTTCTTCCTATATCTTCACATTTATAACTCAATTACACTTTTTACAGCTCATAACTTTGCTACACTGCTTAGTATTCTACAAACTTTGATTAAATTTGGATTTTTTATTAATGAAATTTGGGTTTTGGATTTTACATAATATTAAAAAAAATTATGACAAGTGGGTTCCAGTTTCTCTTTATCGTCAAGCAATGGACCTGGGTTTGAATTCCTGTCTATACCAAAAACCAATAAGAGATTTGGCCTAATGGTAAAAGCAATCATCATGGAGTAGATGTCATAAACAAAAAATAAAAATAAAAAATTATGACAAGCTTTTGTTTGTTATTGCTACTAGTTTTTCTTGGTTTCAAAGCAACTTGTGTATCACAAGTTTATAAGATTTGTTCACTATTATAATAACCTTTAACCCTATATGAAAGAGGCTGGCTAGAACTAGAAAGAGTTGGAATGGGTAATTTATAACTTTGTCCCTAAATTGCTTCTTCATTTTGCATCTATTAGTACTTATAATCTTGCTTACTATATTTGTTCCCATGATTATGGTATTGTAAATTAACATGGACATTGTGTGTTGCCAAACCTCTTGCCTTTGATAACACTTTTGAACACCATGAACAGAGACTCAAATTAAACAAGCTTACCGATGTTGTGATGACAAAATTTGAGAGCTTATACCCCTCCAACACCCTCAGACCGGATCTCAGGAACCACATTGAACAATGCATTTGCATGAAATTCCGCGATTTGCACACCCCTGATCACCCCACTTATGCTCTGGTATTACTCTCTTTTTTTCTTTGATAGTGCCTCTCCAGTAGTTTTTTCTGATGATTTTTGGATGTCCTAACTTTACATGTGAGTTTGTTTAGATGATACGCAGAGCAATTGAAGAATTGCGTGAGGAAAAGGGATCAACTGAGGAAGCAATATCTAAGTTTATTGTGGACACGGTTGAGGATTTGCCATGGTCTCATAGAAGTTTTTTAAGTCATCATCTGAGCCAGCTTTGTGAGAGTGGAGATATTGTTAAAGTTTCTGAAAATTGTTATATGCTTCCTGTTGAAAACACTAATTCTCTTCCTAAAAGAGGGTTGCGGAAGAAACGGAAGAGGCGGCATTACCAGGGCAGTGAAGCAGGTAAACAGCGTAAGGTTGAAGAAGGATATCAATTAGAGGAGAAGCAGGTGCTCAAAGAAGACAAGCAATCCCAAAATCTGGGAATTGAAGTGAATGGTGAACTCAATGGAGCACATAGGCATCAAAGTGAAGAGATTGAGGACCAAAATCGGTCACAGGAATTACAAATTGAACTAGTTGGAGAACAAAGGCAAGAAAAACAGCAGATTGATGTTACTGATCAACAACGAAGTACTGAAGATGAGCAACAATTTCAAGTGAATGATAAACAAAATCTAGTACAAGGGGAACGGGATAAAGAATCTGAAGAAGATGAAAAAGATGAACAACAACAAATTGAGGCTACTGAGGAGCAGATTCAACAAGATGGACGACAAATTATAGTGACTGAAAATCAGAATAGAGCACACAGGCATCAAATTGAAGAGAATGAGGATAAAAGTGAATTAGAAGAGTGTCAATTTCAGGAAATTGAAGAAAAAAAGCAAGAAGTGACTGACAAACAAAGTCATGCAGAAGAACAACTGATTAATGTGGATGAAGAACTCAATCAAGCACATGGGCAACAATCTGAGAGGCTTGGTGATGAAAAACAATTAGAGAAAGGACAAACTGAAGTGCCTGAAGAACCAAGTCAAGCACAAGGGCGGCACACTAAAGTGATTGAACAACAGACTGCAGCAGATGGTCAACCTATTGAAGAGTTTACTGGCCATCTATCAGGAGGACAGCACATTGAAGTAATAGAAGAACAAAAACCTGCAGATCAGAAAATGGACTATGAGAAATGGGTTGCTCATGGTCAACTAAATGAAGAGATTACGGACTATAATCTCTCAAAAGGACAGGGAATTGAAGTAACAAAGGAACAGATGCCTGCAGAGCAACCAATTGAACAAGAGCCACGGGTCAACGGAACTGAAGATCGAAAGCAAGCTGAGGAACAATGTGATGTGCTTGTTGAACAAATAGTACAAGTGCAACAACTTGAAGTGATTGGAAAACACAATGAAGCAAAGCAACACAAAGTTGAATTGATTGAAGAACAAAATAAAGAACAGAAAGGTGATGTGATTGTGGAAAGATATTTATCTCAAGTGCAGCAAAATAAACAGCAAGATGAACTGAGTTCACAACAAGGTCAAACACAGAGGCATGAAATTGAAGTGATTGTTGAGGAGCGGATTGGAATAGTAGAGAAAAATAAGGTGACTGGAGAACAAATTCAAGAAGAACGAGTACATGATTTAATTCAAGATCAGTGTCAAAGAAAAGTACAGCAAAGTGAACCGATTGAAGAGCAAAACTTGCTGCACAATCACATAATTGAAGATATTCAAAAACAGATTCAATTGCAAGAAGAAAAAATTCTAGGAATTGAAAATCTGATTGAACCACAAGCGCAAAAGAATGAAGTGATTGAGGAGAAAAATGACCCACGAACTGAAATGAGGAGCAACATGATTGGCCTTAGGTTTTCCCCTTTTTGGTTATTTTGTGTCTTTATTGTGCCCTTTTCCTTGTTATTGTTGATCTCATGCACTCTTGCTTTCCTTGGCTAATAAACAGCGACTTGCACTCATCCAAGGAGCCAGAGAAAGATAAAGCTATTGTGACGACCCAGAGTTCTCTTACAAGCCAGAGATTGGACAATGAAGGTTCTTTACTTACATCGAAGGTAAATATTAAGATGTTTAATCTAATAACGTGACAATCTCCTCCAGTTCATCTTACTTATACAAAAAAATCATATTGTTAAACCTTTTTTTCTTTTTAATACTTGCTGAATGATAGGCTGAGTGTATAGAATTACTGAAGAGGACAAAGGATATCCAGGAAGAGCTGATGGATAAACTTGAATTGATAATGAGGGAGATGTCAAAGGATGACACTCTAAAACCTGTGATGGAAGAACAAGTGGAGGAAATTCTAAAGGAGCCTGAGCAGCAGCAAATTGGATTTTCTAATCCAAAAAGGCCTCCAGAAATTGAAGTAGAAACATTGCCGGAGTTGTTTCGAAAACGTAGAAAGAAACTAAATATTTGTGGTCAGAGAGAGGTGCCAAAAGGCTGGCCAAAGCCAACTAGAACTTCCCCTGATGTCCTTGCAAATTCAGAACAGCTTGAAAATGAGCAACAGCCGGAGCTTGGAAATTCAGACAGAGGATTAGAACTTGATTTACCAACAATGGAAGCAGAAAGTGATAGGCAAGAGGAATCCAGATCAAAAATTTCTATCAACTTGGACTCAAGGCAGCTTGAAATGGAGAAGCAACTGGACCTTCCTGAAGGCCATCCAGAAATTTGCAGCCAACAGAAGCCTTTGGAATGTTTTCCATTTATGAGTTCTCTTACACCCTTACATTCAGAGGAACTTGAGCTGGCAGAGCAACGAGGGCTTCATCATTCAGAAAGGCCTGCACAGTTCAAATCATCAACAACATTGGATCCATCATGTCAAAAGCAGCAGCAAGCTACTCTTTGTGGCATGGGAAAGGAACATGAACGCCAGGTAGTAACAATAAAAATTTCCCTAGATCTCTTTGCAATTAACTACTCCCTCCATCCCTTTTTGTTGGTCCTGTATAGGAAATCCAACTTTTTAAGTGGAACATCGTGTAATGCATTGTTTTTAAATCCAAAACTGCCCTCTTTAATTTAAACTTTATTGAAAGAGAGTTATTGATTTTAAAATAAAGTAAATGATAAGTTAGGAAACTTGTAAATATTGTGTTCATTGACTTTTCAAAGAGGACTATATTTTAGGACATTAGAGGGCCAACAAAATGGGACAGAGGGAGTATTTATTAAGAATACGAAGGCAGAAAAAACCATAAAATAGAAATCATCAAAGAATGCTGAAAACTGTAATCATGACAGTTAAATAGTGAATTTAATATGCCAATTCTGATTTTTATTCCATTGATTTGTAGCAGCTTGAGCAAGAATCACAACTAGAAAATTCAATTCATGAAAGGCCTGTAGAGCTTGAACAAGTGTGTGAAAGGCAACAGCCAAGTCGTGGGCAACGACAAAGGAAACTACAGTCTCGGGCCCCAAGGGCATTGGTATCTGATTGTGTTGAGGCAGAGATACCTGAATGCCAGGTTCAAAACCCACTGGAGGTGTGTGTAACTTGAAAAAAAAAATTATAAATAATTATAAAAAATATCTTAAAAATCAGTAGATAGTAAATACATTCATTAAAGAATAAGGTAGAGTGGTGTATATTATTTAAAATATTTTAAGAGCATTCTATGATTGATTGCATGAGAATTACACTATCAAATACTGAATAAAAAAAATAACTAGATCAGACTAATCTATGCAGCAAGTCAATAGAATAGAAAGGAATAAGAGAGTTTTCATTATTTGGGAATTGATTGTTGCTTTAAAAGAAGTGAAAGCAAAGTAAAACCTATATTTAATATGGTGATTTGAGAAGAGAATTTTTTTTCTTTGTTCTAGAATCAATGAATAATTAAAGGGGAGAGCGAGAGAGAGAGAGAGAGAGAGATCATTAGGAAGTGAAAGTATTAGAAAGGGATGCACATACTTAAGTTATATCATTAATTAGTGATGATTTAAGTGGGTAGGTTATCTACTTTTTCTATGTTTATATAGTTATTTTATCATATTTCAGAGAATTTATTTATATATTATATAACTAAGAAGGACAGTGGCAGAGCTATTGTTCAGCTGGTGGAATGGCCTTGGTCGTCATTCATCGGATATTTGGAACCTTGTCCCAGCTTGTTTGATGTGGTCAATCTGGAAGGAGCGCAATCAACGTATTTTTGAGGATGTTTTCAAAGCAGATGATCAGCTATTAGAGGGCTTTATCCTAAACCTCTTTGACTGGTCTAAAGCTTGGGGATTTTCTAGTTGTACTTCTATTCCTGAGTTTATTTCTTCTCTGTTTCTGATTTCTCATGATGTATATTCTTGATGTGTTAGTGTTCATGCTTTATGCACACTACACCTTTTTTTAATAAAACTTTTTGTTACCTATCAAAAAAAAAGGACCTATAGACCATGTACTAACACACTCAAGGAATCATGTCAACAGCAGCCAACACAGGGCCAACAGCAGCAGAGACAACTGCGGCACCGGGGTCCAAGGCCTTCTGAATCTGATAGTGGCAAGATGAAAGCACCTAAGTGCCAGGTATCGATGGTGACATCTTCTTGTTTTTTTTTTTAAGCTATTGAGCTCATAGTTAGCATTTATGTTATAATATATTTATAATAGAATGGATGATTAACTGATAATATCAAATATTCTAAAATTAGCAATCACTATATGTCAAATAGAATTTTAATTCAAGTAATCGGTAGCTTATGCAGGACGAGCAACCTGAAAATCGGATACAAGAAAGGCCTATAGAGCTTGAACCTGCAACACTAAACCAATCAGGTCAAACACTGCCACAGACATCGGGGCAACTACAGCAAAGGAAACTACGGCCTCGGGGCCAGCAGCTGTCTAATAGTAGCAAGTCAACAGCACTTGAAAGCCAGGTAGCAATGATGTCGACTACTGTTTTTTTTTTTCTTTTTCTGCTACTAGCTATTTATTATTAGTATGAATATAGTAATGCTCTGGTGATATTGTCAATAACTATTAAATAACATATGTAACCATCAATAGAATGTGCCTTATATGATTTCAATTCCATGGAAGCCTTCTGAAATTGATTGTGATGAGACAGAGGCACTTGAGTGCCTGGTAGCATCATTGGAAAACTTCTCTTGATTTTGTTTAGCTTTTAGCCGTTCATGATAAATGCAAAAGGTGTAAAGTCTATAGATTGGTATCTTGAATCAATATCGAATGATACTAATATAATAATTGATTGAATATGTTCAAATCAAGGTTTTTTTATTTTGTAATTCAATAATTGGGATTTCTCAGGTAAATTAGACTTTGGGTTTCTAAGTCAAATAGAATTAGGGTTAAGTCATATTCTATAAGCACGAAACCCCCACGGGGGTACCTGGGTAGTGGGCTCATTGGTCTAGGGCGTGACGTAAACTCAAAGGTCTCAAATTCAATCCACCACACTATCGGCTCATGGGGTTTCCGAGGTGTCTCATGGCAGGGAGTGGATTTAGTCTGATCAAAGGCTTGGACACTACTTCCTTATTCCAAAGAAGAAAAAAAAAATGGTCTATAAGCACAGTATTGTATTCCTATGAAGATAGTTTACAATTTGCTTGATAAATACAAATTTCTCTTGGAAATTTTCCAACGATATGGTGTTGACTGTTGACTTTAGCCAACCCTAGGTGCCGACTCCTAGATTTTCTATCTCACTTGGTGCTTACTCCAAGCAACCCTAGGTGCCGACTTCTAGGTGATTTTATTGTTTCTGTTCTTTCATTTTTGTGTTGCATCAAGTTTTGGTTTTGTCTAGTGTCAATATGTCCAATAAAATTTGATGTTCATGGATTAATTATCAGATTAAGGAGGAGCAGAAACTAAATCCCCAAGGCCAAGGTGTTGTCCAAAATAAATTGTGTGTTGATAATACCAAGACGAAATTATTGCCCTCACAACATCAGCATGAGTTGCAACAACTACAGCGTAAAGGTCGTGGGAGGCTTCCAAAGTCAAATCCAGATGTCACAGCTATGGGAAAATTATTTCCCTCAGATGATAAGCATCATAATAAGCAGCAGCCACCAGAGGGCCGAGGCTTGGGGAGGCCTCGTGGGAAAAAGAAAGACAAAAATCAAACTACAAGGTTATTGGTTCCCACAGCTCAGCAGAATCAATGTGAGCAGCAACAGCTAGAGTGTCGAGGCCAGAGTAGGCAACTACGTCCTCGAGACAAAGCTGCTTCCCAACCTAAACTGGCCGTAAATGATACCATAAAAAAGTTTCCCTCAAAACATCAGCATGAGCAGCAGCATCCACTCAAGCATAAAGGCCGAGGGAGGCCTCCAAAGTTAAAGTCAGATTTGGATGTGGGTATGAAGGAATTACTGCCGTCAGGCGATCAGCAGCAGCAGCAAGCAGAGTGTCAAGGCCAAGTGAAGCGTTGTACACCCAAGGCAAGGGAAGATGCAGTCATGCAAGTGTCAATTCCTTTGGATCATCAGAATCATAATGAATTGCCGCAGCAGGAGCAACCACCTGAGAAACGGGGTCGAGGGAGGCCTCGAGGCACAGGGAGGCCTTGGTGTCGTGGAGCGAGGTGGAGGCTAGGGAGGCCTCCTAAACCAAAACCAGCTTTAGTTACAACCATGGATGTATTGTTGCCTTCACAGCAGCAGGAGCAACCACAAGATCAAGGACAGGGGAGGCCTCCTAAAAGGAAGTTGGATGCAGACAGTGCAATGGAAGAGCCATTGAACTCAGAGAACCAACAACAGAAACCAAAGCGTAGAGGCCGGGGAAGGCCTCGAAAAGTAGGCTGAAGTAACTCAAGGACAGTAAAAATAGTAACTTAGATGTTTTGTATCTAGTAGCACTAGGTATCATAATATGGCAGTTTTTATAGTAAGGTTATTTCTTGAATGGTTTTTTGTGTTTGTAGAATCATACTGATAAGTTTTATCATTTTTGGCAAAGATGTATGTAACAAATATCTATCCATGCTTCATTTCTTATATAATAATTTTAAGAATACCGAGAGATGACTTGTTATGAAGTCTTTTGATGGCTGAACCTAAGCAATGTAGTGCAATGGTCACTAATAGGTGACTTGGTAGACTCACTGTCATTTTGTTAGTTTAACTGTGCAGTCCAAGGATCAAGCCAAAATTAGGTCACCATCCCAGATTAGATTTTTGCTCAGAGCTATTACTAACCCTAAGCTCTTAAAAGCTTATGGTAGCTTAGATTAGATTTTTACATATAGTGAAGACAAAACATAACAACTTAACAAAATGCTGAAATTTAGTAACTTGCTATTGAGCAAGTTTTTCATCGACTTCATGAAAAGGTTCAAGGGGTTGAGTTTCCATGACATCTTGTATTTTTGACATGTGAGCATAAGGTTAGTGAAATATAATTATTGCTCAAAGTGAGCACCATGTTGTGAGAAAGAATTAGAAGATTATTTCCATCTATTATATATTTTGTTATGTATATTACTAACTTGTAATTAAATCCATTTGGATCATTTTTGCGATTAGATTTCTTACAGGGCAGTGGGCACTACTTTCCCCAATTAAAACTAAAAGTTCCGACCTCACTAATATAGTCTTCTGGAGCACATGAATGATATGATTACAAAAAAATAGTGACCATGCAAATTCGAAATTCCCACTTATCAGCCTCCAGCCCCACTGTCCCTGCCTACCAACACGAAATCCACTAGCCTCCACCACGCACCCCAACTAAAACTTAGAAATAAATGTCATTTATATGATGTCATACTTTTTAGGTACTAATACACTATAGTTGGAGAATTTAACCTGATCATAGTACAAAAGGTTTTGATATACTAGATTAATTAACCAAAAATAAAATATATTCACACTAGATGTTTATCCTAAGATGAAGGAGATGAGTGGATGAGACTTATCAATAATTATAAGGGTTGTTTATAGCCTAAGTAAGGAAGAATGGAATTAGGATCCCCTCAATTCCACAATTAAGATTTTAAAATCCTCTTACACAAGATACATTGTAAAAGTTTATAATACCTATCTTTATAAGTGGTCAAAGGTATCTTTGTAAATGATGAAAAGTTGGGAGATTAATCCTATTATGGATGGAATCATGGAAGCTTCCTTGATGGGACATGAATTATCAATTATGATAAGTAATAAGGAAATTTTTGAAAAGAGAGAATGTTTATGCTCAAAGAAGTTTCCAGGAAGCTACCCATGTGCCTCCACGATTCAACTAGAAGTACTTGTGTCAGCAGTTATAATTACATTGCTTTGTAGTCTTTGGGGAATTCTTTTTTATATTTATCTTCTATTTAGTGGAGAAATTGTTTACTACTCCCAAAAACTACATTATTTTTGTTTAGTAAAAAACTCTACGGACATACCTAAATTCAAACTCATTTTATAAACGGTTAAAGTGATAAAATGAGAAGTACTTGTTTAGTGGTCCTCTAAACCAATATGACTGAATGTCAAAAGCTTGTCAACATTTCTCTCAATTGTCTATTATTTATTTATACAATACAAAAATCTCTTGAGAAGTCTAATCTGAAAGGAGGGAAGGAATAAAGAAGCAATGGCATTAGAAGAAATCCAAGTTTAAGTACAAACACAGGTTCCATAATAAACCTAAGAGAAAAGGAAAGAATGGTAATTAGAGAGAATTAAAGCACAAGCAATACCCATTCGTTCTTGGCTCACAAGTAATAAAAATAGTACTACTAATAACGTACCACATCTACCTATCCTCAAAAACCCAGAACTTCAGTTCATGCAAAACACAAACCCACAAAACGTCAAGAAAGTACAAAATTGATTTGACCCACCACCCTAACCATTCATCTGCTTCTCTCAGTCATTTCGTCAAACACATAGTTTGTTCATTCATTCACTCATTCACAAATCGAGGGAAAGAGTGAGAAATGAAGGAAGGAAACGTGGGAATGTTGGCGTTACTACGTGTGGTGGTGTTGATGCTGGTTTTATGTGTGTCATCATCATCATCGTTGTCATCGTCATCAGGTTCATATTTTGAGCAGAAGCAGAATAGGAGGAAGTCTTTGGTACCAACGCAAACGACGTCGTCACTGACGCTCAACCGAGTTGGGTCCTCCATCGTGTTCCCTGTTCATGGGAACGTCTATCCTATTGGGTACGTCTTATATTATTATTCACTTTTTATGTATCTCCAAAAATAAAAATAAAAAAGAAACATCTTAAAATATATCTATGACTTGCTTCTTCTAGTTTGATATGTTTTTTCATTGTTGGATTTCTTAAAATATATATATATTGTAAAGGATACTAATTAATTTGTGTTATTATTCAATATAAAATTTGAAGGTTCTATAATGTTACCCTGAACATAGGGCAGCCATCAAAGCCATACTTTGTTGATCCTGACACCGGTAGTGACCTCACATGGCTCCAGTGTGATGCTCCCTGTGCCCACTGCACTAAGGTAAATTGCTTGCTAACACAACATCTCTATCTTGTTTTCTTCTAATTTGTACATTGCTTTTTTCTTTTTCTGTTTTGGTTCTTCTTTTTCATGAGCATGCATAATTAAGTTTGTTCTCTATATATGCACTTGATTATTGTTATATTATGAGAATGTAAAAGAGAGAGAATATAGTCATGCAATTGCTTCCACCAACCCAGATATGTATATCCCTCCTGCAATGTCATGATATTCTAAATCTTGAGTCTTTTCCTAATTTCCTGTGAAATTTTGACACTGTCACTGCCTTCTATATATATATATATATGTTGCCATGTTGGTACAAGTAACTAACTATTAATGACAATGTGATTACTTTGTTTTCTTTGCAGACACTTCATCCACTTTATAGGCCAAGCAGGCCGGAGAACAAGGTACCCTGTAAGGACCCTCTTTGTCAATCCTTGCACCCACCCGGTGAACACAGATGTGAAACACCAGAGCAATGTGACTATGAGCTTCACTATGTAGACGGAAGTTCAACCTTAGGTGTCCTTGTCAAGGATGATTTTTCCTTCAACTTTACAAGTGGAGAACAATTCAAACCTTCTCTAGCACTTGGGTTGGTCACTTTACTTGCTTCCTTCATGATCTCAATTACTTTTTCGTACTTAATTTTTAATTTCTTGAAATTGCTTTGGGAGCAATCTAAGAGAATGATGCTTTTTGAATAAAATTGCTATAGTAAGCTTTTCATCCTTATAATAAGGGTCTATTTGGTTGGGGGGACGGAAAAGGGGTGGAAAGAAAAGTGGGTGAAAAATAGAATGTAGGCCTCACCAACGGTGGAACTCACTTGATCGAGAAGACCAGGCTGCTCGAGAGAGATTGGGTCACAATGTTTTCAGTCCCATTTTTATCCCAATTTGAGGTGAAAAGAAAAAGTGGCCTGGGTGAAAATCACAAGCCCCATCAAAATCCCCCCGTAGTCCAACCAACAGAGAAAGTAGGGGATTTTCTCCCCCTCCCCCCCTCCTTCCTCTCCCTTTTCCCACCAAGCAAACACACCCTAAGTTGCAAATTTCCGTGTGAAAGCAGCTTTAGAATAATTGAATTCCAAATGGTGACTAGAATAATTTGAATCACATATTGTCTTTGAGACTGTTTACTTCTATATGGTAGCACTAGTTTTAACTAAGAACTTCTCTTTTGACCTCTGTAACACTATGATGCCTCTTTTCAACTCCACACCAAAACAAAGAGGGAAAAGAAAGGCTCTTTACTCCTAAAACCAGGCAGGTCCTGCCTATCTATATAAGAGAAATGTAATTCAGCAGTTAATTACAATTTTTTTATTGTCCTGGTTATGCGACCCATCAATGGATCCGGCTGTTCATAATTGACACTTAAGAACCAGAAATGTTGAAGTTGAAATGAAGCTAGTTAAATGTAATTCATGTCAGGAGGGAAGCACAAGAAAACTAGTTAAGATGAAAAGAATGCATTTCAAGGTATGCTGGTCATGTTTTAACATTGTAACCAAGAATCACATAATACTGAATTACTTGTCTCATCTAACTAAAGTGACCATTCCCACTAGATTTTTAATTGGACCCTCTGTGATAGATAATTATTTGATGCTGACATCTAATTTTGAATTGCATATTTGCGTGGTGATTCTTGATTATAGCTAAGTGTTACTAGGGCTGAATAAAAATTGCTCTTATCTAGCTACTCAGGTGTATGATATGTGATGTATTTAAGCATAAACGGTTAGTTATGAGTTGCTTATGTACACTGTTATTTATGTGCTCTGAATTTCTTCTTGTCTACAGCTGTGGATATGATCAAATAGATGGTAACTACCCTCATCCCTTTGATGGAGTACTCGGCCTTGGCAAGGGAAAGTCCAGCATTGTATCGCAGCTTAGTAGGCAGGGTTTCATAAAAAATGTCATCGGCCATTGTTTAAGTGTCAGAGGTGGAGGATATCTCTTCTTTGGGAACGACCTTTATGATTCTTCGCGTGTAACGTGGACATCAATGTCGCGTGATCTTCCGTAATTAGACCTTTTGGATCCCCTCTCTTAAATTTAAGCTAGTCCTCATTATAGTTCTTATTTTCCTATAATTATAGCAAACACTCTATTTGTGAAATGTGTCAGTGAACATTACTCACCCGGCTATGCGGAACTCATATATGGAGGGAAGACTACTGGAATTAAAAACTTACCCACAGTATTTGACAGTGGGAGCTCCTACACCTACCTAGTTTCTCTGGCTTACAATGCTTTAACTTCTTTGGTAAGTGAAAAGCATTCTGATAGTGTTTTCCAAACTTTAGTGTTAAAATGACACCCAGCATTTGTACTAATAATATGGATAAGGCTCTGGCATACATAATCCAGTTTTTTTCTCAAATTACTTCTGAATTGTTTTAAGAATTGCTAATTACTTATGAAATTCCTGACAATAGGTGCTTCATTTCCTATTCCATCATAGTTTCTCTTGTACTCAAATTCATTCTTTATTTCTTTTTTCCATTCACCATATCCTTGCAAATTTTTCTACCATTATTGTTTTTCTTACTACAAACCTTTTTGAACTACTTGATTTATAGATTTACATTACAGATTCAAAAGATTCATTTTTTTGCTTATATGATGTCATATCTATTTGTAGGTGAAGAAAGAATTAAGTGGAAGGTCCTTAAGTGAAGTATCGGATGACGACCATACTCTCACACACTGTTGGAGAGGTAAAAAACCATTCAAAAGCCTACAAGACGTCAAGAAATACTTCAAGCCCTTAGCATTGAGCTTCACCAATGGTGGGAAAGCCAAAGCTAAGTTTGAAATGCCCCCTGAAGCTTATTTAATTATCTCGGTAAGTCCCATCCTTATTCTCTCCCATTGTTCTTTTTTATTTCTGTCTCAGTTGCAAGTAGATAAGGCACTTTGTATCAAAACACTCACAAACATACTATTATTCCAGCGCAAGGGAAATGTTTGCTTGGGAATTCTAGACGGAGGGGAGAATGTGAATGGGAACATCATTGGAGGTAATTGTTGGTACATACAATTCCACCTTATCAAAACACTAACACACTATAACAAGCTTATTTGTTTTGTTTTTCGTTTTTTGTTTTTTGGCAGACATATCAATGCAAGATAAGTTGGTGATCTACAACAACGAAGAGCAGTTGATTGGATGGATGCCTGAAAACTGCGATCGGCTTCCAAAGTATAAAACTACTAGCATTTCGGTGATAATATCAACTTCTCATCCATGTCAATCCGTCTTTAGCATCATCAAAGAATTCCTCCTTAGCTAGGATATAAAGCAGAATAGTTGTTGTATCCTCTCTGTATATTATACATGTAAATATGCCCCAGTAAAGTGTGCTTTGTACTCCTATTTGATATGTATATGGTAGAAACGATTAAAGGTCATACCCAGTTAATGTTTACAAATATAGTTGATTGCTTAAATGGAATTGACCATGTAATGTTCTTCTGCACCCTTTGTTGAGAATATCAAATGACCCACATCGGCAGGATATAAGTCATGGGTATCCATTTTCTATTAAGACGTTAGAGAGAGTTAATTCTATTGGACTTTAATATGGTATTTGAGTCATCTCTTATGAGGGGAGGGGGTTGTTCACTTGATAAGCTATAGGCATCCCTCCTCTCTCAAGGCAAAAAGAAAAATAATAATAATAAAAAATAAAAAAACTAAATTTTACATTCCTTTTGATATTAATTAGATCAATAGAGATGGAGCTATAAACCAATTTTGATATTAATTATAGCAATAGAGATGGAGCTCTAAACCGATTGAGCTAAGTTGGGCATTAGGTTATTCGGGCTTGGATTATTTATCAAAATTTTTGAAGAAGCTCAAATTTGTTCATAAAAATTGGAAAGTTTGTAATTTACTTTGTGTCATATCTCTCTCTATCTTTTTGTGTAGTATGAGTGTCACACATATAAGCAAAATTTTATTAAAAAGGTAATGGGCTTCTAGCTCGATGGCACCTATGCCCACTCCTGTTTCTCATATAAGATGAGTTAGGCCTACCTATCTTTATAAGTGATCAAAGGTATCTTTGCAAATGATGAAAAGTTGGGAGATTAACTCTATTATGGATGGAATCGTGGAAGCTGGGAATATGAATTATGATACACTAAAAGTAAAATGGAAAATTTTGAAAAGAGAGAATGTTTATAAGAAGTTTCCAGGAAGCTACCCATATGCCCCCATTGTTTCAACTGGAAGTACTTGTGTCAACAGTTATACTTACATTCCTTTTTAATCTTTGAGGAATTCTTTCTATATTTATCTTCTATTTCGTGGAGAAATTATTTACTAATCCAAAAAAACTACATTATTTTTATTTAGGAAAAACTCTACGAACACACTCAAATTCACACCCATTTCCATAACCTCTTGAAATAGCAGGTTGTGATTGATAGGAAAAAAAATAAAAGATAGTACCAACAGTAAACTCTAATGATAATAATAATTTACCACTTACAACATGTCACCTAAGCAGGTTGTGTATTTGGATGTGTTCTGCGAGATTGTTTGTTTAATGGTCCTCCAAACCAATATTACTGAATATCAAAACCTTGTCTATTATTTATTTATACAATACAAAAATCTCTTAAGAAGTCCACGAATACAATGGTCCAATCTGAAAGGAGGGAAGGAATAAAGAAGAATGGTATTAGAGAGAATTAAAGGGCAAGCGATACCCATTCGTTCTTGGCTCACAAGTAATAGAAGTACTACTAACAATGTACTACATCTACATCTACATCTACATGACCCGGCCATTTGTCGCACTACCCCACCTATCCTCAAAAACCCAGAACTTAGTTCATGCAAAACACAAACCCACAAAACGTCAAGAAAGTACAAAATTGATTGACCCACCACACCCTAACCATTCATCTCCTTCTCTCAGTCATTTCGTCAAACACATAGTTCATTCATTCACTCACTCAAAAATCGAGGGAAAGAGTGAGAAATGAAGGAAGGGAAGGTGGGAATGTTGGCGCTACTACATGTGGTGGTGTTGATGCTGGTTTTATGTGTGTCTTCATCATCATCGTCATTGTCATCAGCTTCATATTTTGACCAGAAGCAGAATAGGAGGAAGTCTATGGTACCAACGCAAAGGACGTCGTCACTGAAGCTGAACCGAGTTGGCTCCTCCATTGTGCTCCCTGTTGATGGGAACGTCTATCCTATTGGGTACGTTTTTCTATTATTGGTTTAATTACAATTTTGGTTCTCAACCTATTATCTTTGTGTCAAAATAATCCTCAAACCTTTCAAATATGTTAATTTAGTACTCAACATTTTATTCTTGTTTCAAAATAATTCTTGATAAATAAAAAATGTTGATGTGATTAACTATTTTAATAACAAAATAACGTTGACGTGACATTCAAAAAAAAAAAAAAAAAAACTTTGCTTCAAATGTTTATGTAACATCCCAGGCGCTTGCACCAGCGGAAAATGGCAGAGCGCTTATGCTAATTTCTACAGTGGTAGTGACACCTCTGGAACTATGGGTATTGTAAACTAACCCCAACTCACTATCCCTCTTCAATTCCTAAGAAAATATCTCTACTTCTGTTTTGTCACTCTGTTTTTCAAGAAAAAAAGTTCATTCCTTTACTGGGTTTTATCCACACAAATTACTGTAAATTGAAAACACTTGCTCTTAGACTTTTCCCACAAAATGTAACCCACTTCAAGCACTAAATGACGAATCTCAAACAACCCATTTCTAAAAATTTGAAGTTGCTATCTTTCGGATAGTTTTTTTTTTTTTTTAGATTTCTCCACGAGGAGCTTGTGGGTACGAAAACCTCTACATCAAAGCCTATGGAGTGAACACGGATGCACTGGGCACTACAACAATCAAAATTGGGCTTGGCTGTGGAGCAACCCTCCTTCTGCCCACCTTTTTTTGTTTTTTCTGGTGAATCCTTGTGCCCATGTTCCACAAGATTGCCCAGTAACATGCCGACATTGTCCTGGTCTCTTATCAAAGCTAAGCCTCTCTTTTTGTCCTTTATTTTTTTTGGGTAAATTTGACTCCCTTCTTTTAAGGAAACTAAACTCTACAAAATGACACTTTACTCCAATTTTTTTTAAATAATTAACACTCCACCTCCTTTTTAACCAAATCTAACTAACGGTGTTAGATTTTAAATTAAATATTTCCATTTTTAAGTTAGAAGATTCTCTTCTATTAGTTAGTAAAATGTTAAACAGTGATTTCTAAACATTTAGTTAAGTTAAAAACAGTACCAAAAAAAAGGATACTGTTAATTCCCAACACACTTTGTGATTTCTTTTATTCTTCTCTCTTCTCTCTTCTCTAAGAGCATCTCCAGCATATATAAAATTATCTCTACATATAGAGAGTAAATCCATTTACATATTCACTTTTTCAAAACACCCTCTAACAGTCTCTCTCTTTCTTCTTTATTTTTATTAAAATAATAATTTTTACTCTTTTTTTATTATTACATTTCTCTCCTTCCTATACTTTCTGGAGAAATCGACCAGGTTGAGACCCTCGCCTCCAGGCCGAGATCGGCACAGCTCCACCACCTCCAGGTCGAGACCCACGCCTCCAGGTCAAGATCGGCACGACTCCACCACCTCCAGGCCGAGACCCACGCCTCCAGCCCGAGATCAGCACGGCTCCACTGCGAGACCAAACCGACCCACCAACCCACCGATTGGGTTTGATGAAAACGAGAGCGTAGAGAAAAGAAAAAAAAAGAGAGAAAAAAATCGTAAATAAAAGGCCGGGTAAAAAATAATTTTTTAATTAATATGAGTGAAGAGTGTACAGTAGCTTTTCACAAATGAAAAGCTACTGTAGCAAAATGGAAATTTGAAGAGTTGTTTGAAGAACTGTTGAAGCAACAATTCTTCATTTTGCTCTCCACATGTAGAGATAAAGAGTCCAAATAGAGTACTGCTGGAGATGCCTAAGGAATACGAATTTTGGGTAGAAATCAACTGAAAAAGAAATAATCATGGCAAAGAATCACGCCATCGACTCTTCTTGTTTCCCTTCTTCAAACTCTAATTCATAGACAGACGGAGAGAGAGAGAGAGAGAGAGAGTTAAAGGTTTTGCTTATTGTGTTGGTTTTGCTGAGAGTGGGAGGAAAAAAAAAAAGAGCAAAGATGAGGTTGATGATAAAAGGATGGGTGGGGAAGAACACCAAAGATGAAATCTTGAAAGCAGTGGAGATGAGATATTGGATAATTAATTTTCATTATTTGCTTTCTAGATTTGTTTAAATGGTTTTAGATTTAGAAAAAATAGAAAAAATAGGGTGTGACCCCATCCATTTTTGCAGACAGAGTGGACAAGAGAAGAGTATGAGAAACTGCTTCATCCATTTTTTCACTATTTGCAATATCACACAAAAACACACACAAGGAAGCCTTACTTACTCAGAAACCCAAAGCAAGCAAAACCCATTGTCACTGGCGGACCCATGAACCCACACCGACAACGTCCACAGCCAACTTCCGCTGCGATTGCCCACCTTTAGTACACCCAGCTAGCAACCATTTTGTGAAAGTCATGAGATCCATCGCCTGCCACGACGCCAAGCACAGCCTCTGTCGCAGCTTAAGGTCGATGTCGGCAAATTGAAGGAGACAAGTGCTATAGGATGTTGAGAATAAGAAAGAAGAGACTGAAAGTGAGCAAAATAACTCTGTATATTATATTCAGTAATTAGGTTAATACACGGAACTGCCTTTATATAGGCAGAGTAGTGTGTGCAGTACAAGTATATTGGGCCTAAAGCCCAGTAAGCCTACAATAAGCTTATAATATATACTAACATCCCCCCTCAAACACAAGGTGGTGACGAAGAAGCTATCTTGAGTTTGGATACAAGATCGCATAAGCGTCCCGGTGGATGGGACTTGGTGAAGACATCAGCAAGCTGGTCCTCAGAGGAGACAAATAGTAAGTGAAGAGCACTTTGCTGAAAATGATGACGAATGAAGTGACAATCGATCTCAATGTGTTTGGTGCGCTCATGAAAAACATCATTATGGGCAATGTGAATAGCACTACGATTGTCGTAGTGAATAGGAGTACTGGTGGTCTGGGGAGCACCCATGTCAGCCAAGGAGCCAACGAAGCCAGAGGAGTTCCGAAGGTGGCATCGGCGAGAGCACGGTACTCAGCTTCAGTACTGGAACGAGCAACAACAGACTGTTTCTTGCTACGCCAGGAGATAAGAGAGGAACCCAGTAAGAAGCAGTAACCTGTGGTAAAGCGACGATCAGTGGGATCTCCCAAACCTTAACCTGTAGCAGTATTCTTTTTTCCCCCAAACCTTAACCTGTACCAGTATTCTTTTAATGTTGCGGGGCCAGATCAATCACAACCACATATTAGAATGTTCACTTTTTCTTCACAATACCCATTCCTCCTCTCAAATATCATCCTCCCAGATCAATCACAACCACATATCAGAATGTTCACTTTTTCTTCACAATACCCATTCCTCCTCTCAAATATCATCCTCCCATATTCCTCTCTTTCACAACCCCACATCTACTGAAAATCTTGTCATCTGTTAGTTTGATATTAGCCTCATGCAGTCATGCCCAGAAGATTCACTTCACGAATCTAAATGATAGTTATGGCAATGCAATGGCAAGGAAGCAGTAAGGCAAAGATGGTAGTAAGGCAGGAAGAGAAAAACAATGGCAAGATAGCAGCAACAGAACGGCTTTTAGAGTTCATATTTTGGTCATTATGCAATTTTGTCAGGATATTTTAGGAATTTCGAACTTAAAGAAACTGTGATATTTTAGGCAGATTTACGTTGAAACCCTGCGTTTTTTAAAAAGCTCCAATTCCCATCGTTCCGAAAACGTGCAATTTCTGCGATTTTCAAAACGTAAATTTTTAAAAACGCACAGCCAAACATACATCTTTCTGCGTTTTTATCCCAAAACGTACATTTTTATCCCAAAAACGTGTGGCCAAACGGGCTCTAAGTGACCTTGAGAAACTAATAACTGAAGATGAGATAAAGAAGCATGACCAAGACGAGAATGCCATAAGTCTGGAGATAAGGTGGTTGTGGCAGTAACAGAGGAAGAGACCATATGTGAGGTGAATCTGCAAATCTGCAAATTGCATAGCTCAAATAAACGTCCAATCTTACGGCCTGTCCCAAGCAGCTTGCCCGTCAGTGGATCCTGCACATCAACACCACGATTAGAAAAGTGGAGATCAAGACCAAGTTCACAAAGTTGTCCAACAGAAAGAAGATTGAGGGACAACTTCGGAACAAGATATGTATCAGGTATAGTCAAATTAGGAGAAAAGATAGTGCTTATGTGACTAACAGACATATGTGAGCTATCAGCAGTGTAAATGATAGGGAAATGAGCTAAAGGCGTCTTTTGAGAAAAATGGGAAGCATGAGGAGTCATGTGATTACAACAAACTGAGTCTAGGAGCCAAGATTTGTTCCCTGAGGTGACTGAAAGGGCAAGGGAAAGTTGAGACATATACCGATGAAACATACTCTCAAGTTGAGAGATAGTGATCACAGGATCATCAACAGAGGCAAAATTCACAGCGGCTGCTTGTGGACGGGGATAAGTACCACAGGACTGATGTTGTTTCTGTTTGTCATCCTTTTTCTTACGAGAGCACTCAATGATGTCATGACCTAGTTTTTGGCAGTATACATGCAAATACGACGATGAGGTCGATCAGAAGAAGAAGATGGAGGACGGGGTGTAGCCAAGACAACATCTGAAGAAGACAAATGATGGTGAGGACGCCGATTTTCTTCAAAAATAAGCTCCTTGACAGCATCATCAAGTGAAGGAAGAGGAGAGCGACTAAGCAGAGAAGCTCGAGTAGGTTCAAAGTCCTCATGGAGACCCTATCATAAACTGTGTGAAGCGACGACGATCTTTATACTTGGCAAAAAGATCGATGTCTTCAGCATATCGAAGTGATGGATCAGCTGCAGCTAGCTGTTCCCACATAGAAGCAGTCTGTGAGTAATAATCAGAAATAGACTGACCTGATTCTTGGCGTATCTGATAAAGCTTAACTTCAATATGAAATTCCAAGGCAAAGTCATAAGTGCAGTTGTATCGAGTGGCCAAGAAAGACCAAGCCGCTTGACCTGTTTCCAATCGAGGAAGAAGATTGCTAATGGCAGGCACAGAGGTATTAATGAACCAGGAAATGATCCTGCATTGGATGCTTTCCCATTCCTCAAGACGTGCCTCAAAATTATCAACCTGAATAACTGCTTCAGTTACAAAGTCATCATCAGAACTATTGGAGTCTGTGACAAGCCCAGGCATTGGTTTTGGAATGTCACCAGTAACATAACACCAAAGTCGGCGCCCTTTGAGAAAAACAATCATGTTTTGGGACCAAGCATGATAAGAAGTGGGACCATCAAGAATAACAGTGATGGGATGTGTAATCTCATGACCTGAAGTAGAATCCATACCTGGAAGAGCCGGATGAGAAAACGGACTTAAAAAATGGAATCTACGCGAAAAACCGTGAAGGACAGTAGTTTTTTTTTTTTTTGTCCGGTCAACGGCGGCGGTCACTAGGGCTAACGTTAGTGTGACGTCACTAGGGCTGACGTGGCAGAAGAGAAGGAATGCGTGTGAGGCGAGTGGGGGCGCGTGGGGGCGCTGGTCGGCGCGTGGGAGCACGTGTGCACGTGGCTGGAGAACGTGCGGTGCTGGATTCGGCCGATTTTGGTGGCAATGGACAGATCTTGATGAGATCTATCCAATGAAGCTGTGCTTGAGTCGAACGTGGCTGGAGAACGTGCGGTGCTGGATTCGGCCGATTTTGGTGGCCAATGGACAGATACCATGTTGAGAATAAGAAAGAAGAGAGATCGGTGTAAGAATCAAAATTAAGACAATGAAAAGCTGTACCATTATATTCAGTGCAAGTTTGAGGTTCAATACGAACAGATTTGTAGGACCTGTAAAACAAAATATTCAAACAGCAACTCGGAGATGAGGTTAGCCTGTGTGGTCAAACCAAGTGGGAGAGTTGGCCTTTTGCTCTCCGATGCCTGAGTCAGTTTCCGGGAAGAAGCCTGATCAAAGAGTGAATACTAACATAGGAGTTGCTGGAGGATACGCACGGTATTCTGCCTAGTTGAAGGCTCCTCTTTTAAAATGGCTTTACCGGAGATGTTCCAGAATAAGAAAGAAGAGACTGAAATCGTGAGAGAATAGCTCTGTATATTATATTCCAGTAATTAGGTTAATTTACACGGAACTGCCTTTATATAGGCAGAGTAGAATGTGTGCAGTACAAGTATATTGGGCCTAAAGCCCAGTAAGCCTGGGGTTATAAGAACCTATAATATATACTAACATAGGAACAGTTCCAGCTAATTCACGAACCCAGTCCCTTTCAACTCTTTACTTTTGTTTAACCCCAGAATAAATGTTTATTTCAAACCCTAAACTTTAACATTATGCTAACTAATAAAAGAAGAATCTTCCAAACGTCAAAAATGGAATATTTAGTTTGACTCAATCTAACACTTTCAAAAGTATTTTTCGCGCCAGGTGCCAATGTTTAATCAAAAATATTTAATTTCTTAAAATTAGGGTTTACCGAGTCTAGTTTCACCATAAATAAAGAAATGTCAGTATAATTTATCCTTTTTTTTTTTTCTTTTTTTTCTTTTTTTAAAGATTTGCCGGTTCCACTTCCAATACATGGATATGAAAGGTCTAAGACAGCATTGGTGTTGCGAACGGTTCGGATCAAATTGAGGGATCTATAACCTCATAAACACAAGATCATTTCATTTCGTTGTCTCCTTTCTAAAAATTTTGTCCCCGTGCGATTTGAAGCCCCAAAGAAAACCAAGTGCCCAACCCTCAATACCCGTGTTTTCTTATTTTTTATTTCGTTTAAAGTTGGTGTCATCATTTTTTCTTTAACACAATTTGATTAACCCATCAGTATTTTTTTAACTAACTAAAAAAGAGAATCTTCATAACGTAATGATGAAAGGTTGGAATATTTAGTTTGAATGATCTAACACTAGCAAAAGGGGGTGGAATGTTCATTTCAAAAAATTTATTTCTTAAAATTAGGGGTTGAGTACCGAGTCTAGTTTCACCAATTAAAAAGAAATTGTCAGTATATATTTATCCTTTTTTTTTTTTTCTTTTTTTTCTTATTTTTTAATTTGCCCCTTTTGTACTCAATAATAGTTAAAAGTAAGACACATATTGGTGTTGGAATTGGAAAAATTGGGTCTTAAATCATAGTCATGCTCAATGGAGGCTACTGTGCTGGTTGGACTGTCGTGGGGTGGGAGATGGGTTTTAGTTCAAGGAGGGGTTCTAAATTGTTTTATACTAAGGGATTTCAATACAAATTTGTTGATCCCCAACATGATTTGGTTCAAATAAATATCAGTATTTTTTATTTTTTATTTTTTCTCTTAAAATGAGTAATGGTGTCCCGACCAAATGTCATCATTTTATCATTATTTTAAGTTGCCCTAAATTTGATTAGGAACCACCTAGGGGTTAGGGATTCCTCCATGTCTACTCCTACGTTTGTCGGAAAATCGGATTCGGACATTTCGTGACCCTTAATGCCATGAAAGGTTGAACGATCAAATTGACACCGCGATGCCGAGCTCAAAAGGCTTTGACAAGATTGGCCATTTTCGGGGACACAAAGGTCATAGGTTGCAGTACCAAAAATATAATTAACCCCATATTATTATAACTTAGCTTTTTCACTTTTTATGTATCTCCAAAAAAAAAGTTACTCATTTTATATTAAAAGATGAATATTAAGGAGGAATAGAAAAATCTTAAAATATCCATGACTTGCTTCTTCTAGTTTGATATTTTCTTCATTGTTGGATTTCTTTAAAAAAATTGTTAAGTATACTAAATAATTTGTGATATTATTTGTTGAGTCGGTGCCATGATTTGGTCAGCATAGTACCAAATTCTAATATTACTAGGAATTAAGCTTGAAGCTTCTTTCTAGCTAAGTTCTACTTGGATTCTAATTGTGTGCATCATGGCACTTGGGCACTTGGTGAAGTACAACTAACCGACTTTGGCTGAAAAGGATAAGTGGATGGAAGATATGGTGGAGGAGAAATGAGTCTTTGAGTAAGAACAAAACTTGGGAGTTAACGGAACTTCCAAAAGGAAAGAAACCTATAGGTTGCAAGTGGGTATTCAAGAAGAAGGAAGCAGTATCAAAAAAAGAAGAGGAAATATTCAAGACACGATTGGTAGCAAATGGATATTCACAAAGACATGAGATTGACTATAATGAGGTCTTTTCACCTGTAGTTAGACATACATTTATCAGGACAGTATTGACTTTAGTAGCACATCAAGATCTGAAATTGGAACAACTGGATGCGACTTTCCTTCATGGGAATTTGAAGGAAGAGATTTTCATGGTACAACCAGAGGAGTTCAAGCAACCTGGTATAGAGAATCTTGTCTACAGATTTTCAGATACTTGAAAGGCATTATGGAACATGGGATCTTATTTTCAAAACATCTTGGGACTAATTCAGTTGTAGGATATGTGGATGCAAACTATGCAAGTGAGGTGGATGACAGGAGGTTTACTACAAGTTATGTGTTTACACTATCAAGAGGGCCTATTTGTTAGAGATTCACATTATAATCCATAATAGCCATGTCCACTACAGAAGCCGAATACATGGATGTAGCTAAAACTGCAAAGGAAGAATTATGGTTAAAGAGACTAGTCAAAGAGCTTAGTTTGAATTAAGGTGGAGTTCGTTTTCCAGGTCCTGAACAAGAGAAAGAGAGAAGCTTCTAGTTCGAAAGGAAAAGAGAAGCAGGGGGAGAAGCAGCAAGAGAAGGAAAAGCCCGAGGCCCCTCCTCGGCGTTCGAGGAGGGTTATTTATGACACCACTCCTACGGCTCGATCAACTGTACAAGTAGATCCGAGCCCGACTCCGGCTCCCGAAGAGGCAGCCCTCCCTCAGATCGAAGAGGAGCCGGCGGCTGAACAAGCCGAGCAGCTCGTACGTCGACCGAAGAGGCTGAGGGTGGCAGGGGAGCATGCTAACGTCCCAAGCTCCTCATCAAATGCCGAAGTCTGGGCTCCGAAGATGGCCGTGGCCGGGGACCCAATAACCACCGCCCACACTGTGTTTGAGACCACTGACGTGGAGTTCTCAGCTCGGGTTGCCCAGGCGATTACTCGGGTCGCCTGTCTTCCTGGGGACTCCATTATATGGGATGAAATGTCCTCGGGCAGGATCTTCAGACACGTCTCTCGCAGCTTGGTGATGGTAAGTTGCTTATGTGTTTAACATTTTTAATTTCCTCCACCGTTCTTGTTACTACTTTTCAAACTCTTTAGTAATTTTCTTGCATGTCTTGTTTGTAGGCTGCCCAGGGTGTCCACGCAGCAGAGGCTAGAATAGCCGGCCTTCACTTAGAAGCGAAGGAGAAAGAGGACAGACTGGCCGACCTTCACAAGACTATGAAGGACAAGGAGGCCGAACAAGAAAAGACCCTCTCCGATGTGATGAGCAATGCTGCGGACAATTTCGGGAAGCTGGAAAAGCAGCTTCACGGAACCATCAACAAGATGAAGGACGCTGAAGAGCAGGCTAGGAGTGAGTCCGAAAAGAGGGTTAAGGCGGAGTCCGAGCTGAACGATTTGAGAGCTCAACTGGCGCTCATGGAATCCCAGATTGCTAAGTCCCGAGCCGATGGGGTGCGTGATGGCAGAGCCGAGGGCGAACAGAAGGCCCTTGATGAGGTGGCGGAACAGCTCGAGTTGGTTTACAACAAGAGCTTCCGAGATGGATGGAAAGCCGCCCTTAAGGAAGCCGAAGTCCCGAGCGACTCAACTCTGTTCCGAAGGGAGAACACGCCCCTGCCTTTCCCCAATGCTGAGTTAAAAGCTTCGGATGACGAGGCCGAGGAAGGAGTGGGTGATGAAGGGGACGAGACAGCAGCCGAAGAACTAGTCGGCAGTGAGGTCGTTCCCATCGTCATTTCGACGGATGACCTTCCGGCTCCTACCCCAATGGTTGATGCTGAACTGACGCCTGCCCCGACCTGCGAACCTCCTGCACGGGAGGATGCACCTCCTCTTGACTCGGCGCCTCCCGAATCAGTTCCTCCTACCACTGAAGACAATTGATCTGGATCCAGTTTTAGTTTTTAAGTTAATTTCATTTTGGATGTATATTTACCTTTGTAGACCCAAGCCTCCAAACACTGATATTTTGGGTTGCTGTATTTGACCTTCCCTTTGCTAATGGTTTCAAGTTAATCTGTGTTAAGTTTTATATATTTATATCTGTTTTGGTAATTTGCTGGTTCGGTCGTTCTCAATACTTTAGACTCACCATGGTTTGCATTAAACTCTATTAGATTTTACTCGGCACTCTGCTCGGATAGTAGTTCCTTCCGTAAGATGGAGTACTCTGTCTCGGAATAATAGAAACAAAGACATCCGAACAGAAGGTTGAGTGGGATAACACCACTAGAGATTTAAAAAAGAGAACAAGCTGTACACTATGCGGACTACTTCTACGGGAGGTCTAAATGTTGTTTATTTCACCAACATTTGTTTCAGGGGTGAATTATTGGTGAGGAAAATGAAGAGTTCATTTCAAACAAGTGTCCGAACACATTTATTTTGAGAATATGTTCGGGCAAAACGTCAAGTCTAAGCCTTACCAGGGAATGAATCATACACTACCTAACTCCTATCCCTCAAAGCTCTTAGCTCAAGCTTTGAGTAATAAGAATCCACCTAATTTGTTATTACATAACATTATATTAGATTGCATCTAAATCCTCCCTCCCTCTAATAGGTGGGTTGGACAAATGACATATTAATAATGAAAATAAACAAAGGACAGAGTAACACATCAATATTTCAGAGGGAGTCTGTTCAGTTCATGCATGAAATCATTCATACAATCAATAATGACTATAGCGCTAACCTTTCCCGCATTTACGCCTCCCTGCGTGTGAAGTATAATCTGTTCGGGCGTGACCCACTCTGTTCGGGTACTTTGTCCTCGTTTCATCAATTCTCTTAGGCTTTCTCCCAGCTTCATTTCCCTTCAGAATATTTCAGATACGTCCATTCTTTCCCCCCTTTGAGGCTGTAGGCTTTCCGACAAGGTGTTGACTTACTTACCCCCCTTGAGGTAGTAATATTGTTCGGACAAAAATATTTCCTCACTCACCCCCCTTGAGGTAGTGATTTTTCAGGTTTTAGA